>JAZGTJ010007079.1:0-19159 GCA_036877575.1 Botia almorhae
GAGTCATACTCCGTAATCATCTGTCTTTATTGGAGTGCCATTTAAATGTAAGGTGTTAACTGTAGTAACTTCATCCCAGCCAGCAATTTTAGGTTGTAGAGCATTTACCTTACTTAGTTTCCACTAAGTAACAAAAACATTAAAAATGTTATTTTTAATGTTCTGGCAATGTTTCAATTTTTTAGATGTATCAACGTTATGGCTTGATTATAAGAACATTATTCAAACCTTTTTTAAATTCTGTAACATTTTTTAAATGTTCCACAAACAACCCAAGAATAACATTTTTGATATATGTGGTATATAATATTCAAAATACATTTTACTCGCGTTAGCCAACTTTCTAAGAACATTTCCTTTCAGCTGGAATCTGGCTCCAAAGTTTGTTGACGAGCTTGTCACATTACGTAAAGTAGTAAAGCACAACAGCGTATTGTTTTCATTGATTTTATTCCAAATAGTGGTCATATTATACTTGTGCAATCAGGCAAACTGTTGTTTCCCATTTAGGAGTCTGGAAATGACACAATTATCTTTTCTGTGGGTGTAATTTTAACAGGGCAGGTTATTTAGATCTTTATGGGTAGCAGCTGAAGGTCTGACTGTGACCTGCGCTCCTCTATCTGTAGGTCTGCGTGGCTCCCTGCCGTTCAGGCCTGCGGGAGATGACCGACCTAACAGGTCTTTTCTCGCACATTTAGGATGGAGCTGTGGCCCAGAGGCTGCTGAATGACAGCTTGAGATCTGTCTTCAGATGTATCTCTGATAAGCTTTCCACCTGGTGACAGGACACAGAGGAGCGCTTTGGTAAGGGAGCAGTGTAGTGTAGCGCGCCTTCACGAACACGATCATTGAAGACAAGCTATTAAAGAGATAAGCGCCGATAGGAGAGGTTGTTAAACTAGCACAGGAAAGAGGCTGTTTTCATCACGTGAGACCTAAAGCCAATTCTGTGTCTGAAATTAGGATCTGTTTAACGCTCCAGACCCCCCCGACATGCACCCCTCCTGACCCATCTCTAAAAATGAACGTTTGATTTCATTGGTTTCATGTAGCTGCTCTGTAGCATATTCCACAATGTAAACACACACGAAACTGGAGGTTCGAATTCAGATGTTTTTACGTGTGGTTTTAATCTTTAGATCTTGTCAGAGTGTTTTGTGTCTCGCTATTTTTCATGTCAGTTCTGAATAAAGTTGCTACACTAAAATAAACTTTGTAAGTGGTTGAGTTTTATCAGCGATGTAAATAAATGTAAGCGGTTATTTTATTTCTCTGTTGATGATGTCGAAAGCTTTAACTGGTTACAGATTCACATGCAGTAGTGTAAACAATCAACCACTGAAACAACAGACTGAATAAACTTTACTGTTATCAGTTAACCTGAAAACAACGGCAGTGAATCTTTTAGAGTGATTTACAACTCGCATATTCAAATCCAACAAAAACATTGTCTTTTCATCTATTTCCTTTCGAGAAACAAACCAAAATTTTCCAGTAGTGGTTGGGAAAGCTTGAAAGCAACGTTCGCCTGGGTTAAGACCTCCGACCCATGGCTGACACTACAGTATAACTCTGCATGAAACTAAATTTATATTCTCTTGAGGTCCAATAATTCATCTTTGTGCAGCAGGCAGTGGGACGATGGAATATGTTGTGTGTGTTTATATGAGTAGGCATGTTAAATGAAACCCAATAAACATTTAAATGCGGTCAATTAATAGAGGAACAGCTTCACTTTTATTAACAACTTCCAGTGTGTGTTAATCACTCAGTATTAATGTCACAATCAGTGTTCAGCTCATCTGTTAACTGTCTTAAGTGTTTCTGTCAAGTTAGATTGTGAGAGGTTTGTAAGAACGTTAATCAAACATTTTTATTTCTGTAACATTTTTTAAACGTTCCACTAACTACTTATATATCATATATAATGTTAAAAATGTTTTTCAAATGTTACTGCAAGAACGCTTTTGATAACTTTGAGAGAGAACTTTTAAAGAACGCTATTCAACATTCTGAAAATGTTGCCTGTCAGCTGGGTTGTGGTGAATGTCATAAAAATAGACTTCATTCAAGATGTTTCGATTTTCAGTGCTGGCAGATTCAGTAAGTTTACCAGGCAATTGGAGAGGTGTCTGGACCCTCTAATTGTTCCTAAGTGTTGGTGTCAGAGGGAGATCCCTATGTTTGTGAACCACAGCGAGGCTTCAATTTCCTCAGTAAACTCAGGCTGTCAGAGCAGTCACAGAGGTCAGCCATTAAACCACAGTTAAAGGGGAAAGGAATGCTGGACGTCTGAGAGAGGTGAACGTTCTCCTCTCTCTACCTCAGAGTGGATCTGTCAGGATCTGATTGTTTTACTGCTCAGTGAATGAGGCAATCTTTTAACAGGCCTCAAGAAAACCACGACCGCTTTGTGTCTTGTCAGTCAGTGAGTAAACCAAGTACTGAGGGTTCATCCCATCACTAAATAGTTAACACCATGTTTTTTTGTGTTTGTTTACAGATAAGCATTCTTGACGGCATTTATCACCTGGAGAAGTATGTTAGGGGTTCAACCGAAGTGTGTTTTGGTTTCTGAATCGTTCGGTTTTCCCTAGTTTTTCATGTGTTAGTTCTTCACAGCTCATTTTAGAAACATTGAGGTTTATTCCACTCCAGGTGATCAAAGACAATTACATTTCAAATTCAAATGTCACTCAAAGGGAGCGTATGGTTTATGAGCTGCATTTAGGGGCCCATTGGAGACTATTTTGGTTGTATAGAGTTTCAGAGGAGAGAGAGGGACTTTGAAATGGGCACCGTAAGCAGAGGTTACACCTCATTATCATGTTAGTGAGGGATGAGCAGACCAGTTCAAGCTGCTGGGCGTTTAATGGTCATATAAAAACCACATGGATAAATAAACCTCGCGATGGGAGGACATGTAACCTTTCTCCTTCGTATGTTCAGTCAGGAAAGCTTCATGTGAATATAAAGGCTTCCCGGCTAACAGAGAACATTCTCAGAATGTTGGCTAACGTTTTCTAAAAGTTCTCTCAATGTTCCCTCAATGATTTCCAAAAGGTTTTTGCAGTACTGTAAGTAGAACTATTTTGTTAATGTTAATATGTATATTAAAAATGTTATTTTTAACACAGTGTTTTAACACATTTAATTTAAACCTTAGGGAAACGTTCTTGCAGACTAATACTGTTAGTTAGGTTACAGTGTAGGTTTTGCATTGCTACCAGATCAAACCACAACTGAACCAGATCGCAGTTTTACAGGCCCACAGCTCCCCTTCATCTTTGGCAATGCACACAGTGGTTACTAACAAGCAATATAAAAATTCTAAACTGCAATCAGCATTCATATAACCATAAATTATTGTGTGCATGTGTGTGTGTGTGTGTGTGTGTGTGTGTGCCAGCTGTGCCTTTCTGAACCTGTGTAAGAAATACAATTAGGCCGGGTCCCCAAGTGAAGCAGTGGGTCTTTGTTAATGACTAACATCCTGCAGGCTGTAATCTCACATCCTCCAGGGAACCCTGGCCATTATTCAAAGGAGTCCAGGGGCCACAGGCCAGGAACACAGGTCAGGGGCCTCCCGGTGCAACAGTAAGGTGAGCTCAGATAGAAAGGGTCCACACAAGTGGAATATCAGCAAAAATCACAAAAGAGAAAGGTTGCCGTTTACCATTAAAAGGTTACAAAAGGTCGGTGCATCTTAGGAATGTAATTTAGAGAGAAATCTTAATAGAATTTATTTGGAAGTTCTGCATTTAAACATCTACTAACGTGCTAAACGTTTATTTAAAAGAAATTTTAAACCTATTTCAGATTACTCAGTGGATTTGGGAATATTCCTCACACATATGATGTTCCCATATTTTAGAGAGTCCTTAGTACAATAAATCCAGTTTCCAGTACACAGTCCAGAGATAACTGAAGCCTTGCCAAGCAAAAATACATCTTAACACATTTCTGTTGTGCTGTTTTGAAGATGCATAGGGTGCTGTGACATGTCTATCAAAGGACTGATATAAATAAAGGAGGTGTAAAGCTGTCTCTCTGTTTTTAGATTCATGGCGTGTGACAGGCTGATTATGACATTATCGCCGTCTGGTGCGATTCATGACTGAAACCGAGAAGTTTTCGAATAGTTTTCATGCAATGTCAAAATTTGTCTGAGAAGGATTTGGCAGAAATGTGTCGGCAGATATCACAGATGGAAAGTATTTGTCAGGGAGATGAAATATGAAGATGCTTTGTTACATCTGTTGACAAAATCAGCAATCATAGCCATTGCATTTATGTATATAAAGGTGCTATAAATAAATGATTTTGAATTATGATTTTTCTTGCATTTGGAAAAGGTTGTACTGAGCCATCAGGGAACGTTCTTAGAATACTGACTAATGTTCTCTAAAAGTTATCAGAAATGTTCTTGCAGTAATGTTGGTGGAATGTTTTACATGATATATTGTATAGTACGTTGTTAGTGGAACGTTTTAAAAATGTTACAGAATTTAAAAAGTTTGAATAGCATTATTATAACCAAACAATATGGTTCATTTTGTGTTTAAAAATTGGACGTTTTGAACATTCCTCAATTATAAAGTAACATTTAGAATTTTTTGTAGGAAATGTTATAGAAATGTTTTTTTTAATGTAAAGTTGTTAACTGGGGTAGCGCCTTGATTTAAAACACTCTGCTGTTGACTGTGGCTTAACAGTCATTTGGTTTTAATCAATAAATTCAAATGACCACCTGAAAACACCATTTAATCTTAATCGAAGCTTCACTGACATGACCACACAGTTCAATGAGGCTTGTGTTCCTCTGAGGGAAGATATTTAGCTCCTGTGGTAACATTTAAATCACTGTCTACAGCCTGCAGAAATAAACCTGTACGTTTACATTGCAATAACAGGAGAACAAGACCGATATTTATCTATACCATGTGTAATAATAGGGTTTAATACCCCAGTGGCCCATCTCTGTGGGTTTGTGTTTGTCATTCTGCTCAGCTGGTCTCTGCAGGAGTGTGAGAGATGAGTTGCGAATGGCAACAGTGATGCTTTGGCTCCACACAACTGTTCTTGTCTATTTATTTCTCTTGGCTCCTCATCCATATATTCCATCCATTTATGTGGCGTTTAAATCGGTGTATTTAAACCTGTGTGGCAGGTGGGAGGTTTTTTATTGGCTAATGTAATTCTCCGTCTGTGAAAACAAGTGTTTTACTGTAGCTGTTGGCCCTGCTGTTGTTCAGCCTGTGACATTATTGGTTTACCAGTGAGTTCAGTCATTTAAAGTGTTTGATAAAATGATAGAAAAGGAATGCATGTCATTTGTATTTGTGTTTTACTGAAGTAGAAATACTTGTGGTTAATAAGGGCAATTAAGACACTTAAGGCTATAAATAAACATAAAGGTCATTTGAGTATTGGCTAATCAAATAATATTTCAAAACATGGTTTTATTGCGTTCTCAGCACGCCTTCCAAAAAACACATTATATTTCAGCAGTTACTGACTCAAAATAACTCAGGGGTCTCCTTAGAAACCTCTTTGTGTGTTTTTCAGTGGGTTTCTACAGTGAGTTTAAATGGGTTTAAATGAGAAAGTCATTTTTGTTTGTTTGTTTTTATTTGTTGTTGCTGGTCATTTTAATGCTCCCAATATGGCCATGAAATCAGGAACCGTGAGTTATGTTCTGCTTTTCCGACCATGTCTGGAGAATAAAAACAGTCAAAATGTTTTCCTTTTAGCCCATCGTAAGCAAACATTGACTGCTGGACACGTCCATGCTGCTGTGAGCGAGGTTCACTGGCTCATCAGGGTCAGATAGATGTCTTTATGAGGAACTCACTCAGCTATGCTGACAACACATTCATATTCAGTTTCCTGTTTACATTTGATGACTGATTAGAATTAGGGATTCTGGAAAATGCAACAATATAAAATAATTCAGAAGTGCTTGTGACAGTTCCCACTCATGCATGGCTTAAAAATAGGGTTTGATTAAAGCTGCAATCCGTAACTTCAGCCTCTCTATCGCCATCTCTGTTTTATACATAACAATTGCATGTTATTATACATAACATTTTATTACGTTTGTTGAAATCAAATGATGCCACACTGACATTTCCTGGGAAATCTGTAATTGTAAATAATTATAATACACTTGCTGTTGAAATTCGGGGTAAGGAAGCTTTGAACACATCTGTTATGTATTTGCTTAGTATCTCTTTTGTTGTTTATTTTTAACCAAAAAAAGTTACGGATTGTGGCTTTAAAAACAGATATTTTATAAAAGCAAATTTACATTTATATATTTACAAATAAAAAGGGTCACATGGGTGTATTATCAGATTCACAGCATTCCACCATTATAGAATAAACCTGTTGGTGGACAGAACTATATATAATATAGTGTAATATATAATAAAATGTAAGATATAAAGATAAGCAAACCTACAGTACATCACTTTAAAGATAGCTCGGTCTCAACAGACATTCTTTCCATGTTGATGGAAATGTTGGTTATGTTATGACTATGACTGATATAACCTTGTGCTTGAAATAGACCCAATTTATAGATTCCTAAGTGACGACATCTCTTTGCCTCTTCTCTGAACCAAAACATTTATAGAACACTCTGTAACGCTATAAAGACCCAGAACTCATAATATATAATATTAGGATACGCGATGAATAAAAGCGCCTTTTATTGTTCTGCATTTTACTTAAAGTTATAGATTGTTTGAGGTCTTTTCAACACGGTCGCATAGCTTATACAAATCTGTCCAAGGAAAACTCACTTTGGAGATGATATTAGATGACTGGGTCATAGAGACCAGGCAGAAACAGGCAAGGTTGGGTTAGGGTAGATCAACAGCCTGAAGGCAGACGCCCTCTTCAGAGTAAAAGGGAGTCTGGGGTTGCATCCGAACTTTAAATGTTTTGCCAGTTCAGAACTTTACAGCGACGCTTTTTGTTTCTCCTATGTTCCATGTCATTTTTAAACCGCATACACTGTTTTAAGAATTGCAAGGGGCTTGTGTAATGAACACCATGCAACATTTGTAGGCCCCAGGAACATTCTGTGCCCAAACACCTTTTATGAGTCTGGTGTTTTTATTATTTAGGCACAAATGTTTTGCGCAATCCAATCTGAATTAAAATCTGGAGTTTGGGGTTTTTTATACTTCCCTGGTGAGCTCTCTGTAGTTTAGATGTCATGTAGGGTCTCATGTAGTAGGTTTGACTGATTCGATTCATCAGGGTGCTAGTCAAAGCCTCATTGCACACACATCTATCAACGTTTTTAAATTTATTAGATTTTAATACAGTGCAGAAGATGAAAAGTCAGCAGCTGGATTGAGTTGGTCTGGGTGTATGTGAAATATCTTGACAACTGTGACATGCTGTCAAAGTCTTACACAAAACTAACAGCCTCCTTTAACTGGCCAAGTCAGATTTTTAGAAAGTGGTTCCATAACAACTTTATGTATGTATGTTTACTTTTGTGTGTGTTTATTTATGTATTTATGTATTTATGTATGTGTATTTATATATACACACATACAGTATAATATACATACATACATATATAAATTTATATAAACATAAATATGTATACACAAACATATTAATGTGTATATAAATTTGTTATAAATTTGCTTATTTGTGTTTGCATTTATGTGTATTTATATATTTAGGTGTACATTTTTGTGTTTGTCTTCGTACTAAAGCGTTTGCGACATACTGTTTAATAATTAAATGCAGCACTTACTGCAGCCTGTTTAAAAGCCATTAAACATCTCTAAACACAGTCACACTACGGTTACAGGAAGCGAAACCTTTCAATCATTAGGTTTAGGTAAAGCAGTTTCAGTTCGACAGGTTGCTGAATTGCCTTTCAAGTCCTGATTAATTGCAACAAACAATCTGAATTCTAGCCCAGCGCTGAGCCGTGACAGAACCCTCTGAGCTCTGTTCACTCATGTGAAGTGTCTGAGGCTGGTCACACTGGAGAGTGAGTGGCTGGAGGCTGCCAGCTGCTGCTGACTTTGGCCGGCTTCAGTCTGGCTCAAACACGATGCATAACATTCACAACCTTGAGCCAAACACGCTGGGTAAAAATGGGCTGATGGGTTCCTTGCATTCGGCTTCATTGGTATAACACTTCAGGGTCACGTGGGTTACAAGCATCTCAGTGTTTTTTCTTCAAATTAATGAAGTGCATTACGTTATGATGGGCATTTGGGGACGTACAGATGTAATGCTGGTGCCACAGGATTGCAAATTACAGCTGTAATTGTCACGACAAGCATTTGGCAACCCAACAGGTTATTATGGATAAAGAGGTGCTATACACATGGGCCTTAATCAATTTTGGGCTGACCTAGAAATACACAACAGTGCAAATGGTAATAATGTTGTATATGAGATGCTTTCCTTCCTGACAGCATGAACATACAAGACGTTTCCAAGAGGGGGCAGCGTATCTTTCGGACCAACTGCAATTTTCTGTTCCCTACAAAACGATTAGGGCAGATTGTTCTTATTAATGCTTGAAAACACATATAGGTTCCATTAAAATGACATCTGCGTTTAATTTGTGGATAACAATCCAGACTAAATCATCGCATTTGTTTGTGGAAACGGTTCTTTTGTCTGATGGCTGTAGTTGAAGGCAATTAAACTGAATTACACTCTTTCACACCAAAAGCTGTTCATTTACACTCATTAATCTCACTGACGAATCATTCCAGTGACACAGGCCTGGCTCATTACAGTCTTTTCACTTTTCCACGTCTCTGGACTCCAGAAGTCCGCCCACGGCTAATTGAGTCATTCATCATCACTATCTGTAATGTGACGGGTGCAAAACGAGGTGTAACAGAGAATAAACATGCAGAATCTCTTTAAAATACACTTGTTAAAGTGTCTCAGTCTGATGGGATTCAGTGCCCACTCTGTACTCCAAACACGTTCCAATTTAGTAACGTTTCGTAATAGCTCTGCGCTACGTTTTGTCAATATAAAATTTGGAACACATGGAGGCAAAGGTTAGAATAACAGAGTTAATAATGAGAGATATTGAAAGATGTAGTTTTTTATATATTACTAGTTCTTTGGAAATTCCTGGTATTTTATGCATGCAAAGCAAGATTTATTAATTTAATGAAACACTAGCCATCGGCACTCAGCAAATGCAACTGTTTAGAGGTCATTTTTTAATACGAGTTAATGGTCCTTCTCTTTACAAACACCTACAAACAGAAGTTGTAGATTTATAAGGTTTACGGGGAATATGTCTGAATTATGAACAGTATTATTCTGTACTGCATCTCCTCCATCATACACCAAATCTCTGTAATAGCTCATTTAAACTGTGAAATGATTGCCTTCCCTAACAAATTTATTATATAGGATATGGATGGCGTATTGTTTACTGTTAATTTTGATAGGTAATTCATTTCCCTGCAGCTCAGTGAAATATCGCAGTTCACAAAAGGCTTTTCAAGAGAAACTGAAAAATGACCACAGTGAGAGAGAAGATCTATGGGCTGTTTAAAAACATATTAGTTCACCTCACGACTTGAGTCTCTCCTTCACTTCCTTTTTACGAGAGATTGATGTACTTCTTTAAAACATACGGTTTTCCTTAGATGACTTCTCACTATGTGAAAGGTCAGGAAAAGATATCAATGCTTGGAACAAAGATTATATAGTATGTTGGTAGACTAAAAACATATGATGGGGTTTCTTGCTGTTTTAAATGCAGGAATGATGTGTCTGGAAGTGAGTAGTATTATGTTTTGTGACTGTTCATGTTTTCTGATTACATTTGCCAATAATGCATGTTATATTTTTATTAAGTTAATAACTGTTCTGGTTCCGCAGCCATCAGTGTAAAAACATCTTTTTTTATTTTGCTTGTCTTTATTTGAGTTCATTATGTATATTCCTTTTGTCAGAAGAGCAGATGTCTTCATTTTAAAGCAAGACCCTGACTGACGTGATGAGTTTGCCATCTTGCATGAGAGCTGTAATGATTTCCTTCTTTCTTCAAAATCAGAGCGAAAAACAGCAGAAGTCAAAAGGATGTTATTACAGACATGAAACGTTTTACCTATTTAGCTTTCGCTTCAGATGTTACAATGAAAACTTCTTCTGGTGTCCTTAAATTCAACCCCATAGGGACCTTGAGAAGATGTGGTGACTCTTTTAAACTGAAATCAAGTTTGGAAGTGTGTGTGTGTGTGTGTGTGTGTGTGTGTTTGATTCAAGATTCATTCACTACTCAGTTTGGAATTGTATCCGACTTTTCTTTGTCCCTTTGAAAATCTTTATTGAAAAGTCATTCTGACCGTCTAAATGCTGATGTAGCTCTGCAGTGTTCAGATCTGGAACTGCGTCGCATGCATGCTTGTTGAAATGCATACAGCATGTTACACATGCAATATCTTCTGTTGTCTAAACTGATGAAACAGCTCTTATTTGTTTAATACAGTGATTTGATAGATCTCAGCTGCAGGAGATTAGTCCCGTGTGATCTTTACAAGGACACAGTCTTCACCTCTGCTGGCTCTGCATCACCCACTTGTGGCTTTCTCTAATCCAGCTGAAGTGCCGTGAGGGCTCCATGAAAACACCATGCTTGTCAGCTTCTATCTCCACTCTGCTCAGTGGAACAAAGTGTAGAGCAATCAGAAATAATGAGAGAGACTCAGGCCAGCAATTCACTAAAGCTGATGATTACCCAGAAAGCAAATGACAGAGATTTACTCGGCTAACAATTTTAAGTTGTAATACCATTTCCATTAAGTAACAAAAAATGTTATTTTAAAAGTTATAGGAATGTTCAAAACATCCCGTTTTCAGAGACATTATTGGTTAGTTAAAAGAACGTTATTCAGACGTTTAATTCTGTAACATTTTTAAACATTCCACTGACAATTTAAGAATAATGATTTTGATGTATATCATATATCATACATATATAATGTTAAAAATGTTCTACTAACATTACTGCAACATCAGCCAACGTTCTGAGAATGTTTCCTGATAGCTGGGTGTACACATGGAGAAAAGTGTGCAGGCTTTCATGATACACATTGAGAAATGTTTTCTTCTGATTTTCAGACAGCTTAGATTGTAAAGCTATGTGATATATTACATTTGTGAATTTAAAGTTGGTGAATTGTGTCGCATTTGTTCTTCAGAATAGATGTTTTTGACCTTTTGTGTGTGTGTTTTAATTTCACTTTTTCGTTTTCAATTTTGTTTCATTTTAGGATTTACAAAACAGCCTGTGCACTATGACTTCAATTTGTAATTAGATATCTTTGCTTTCTGCTTATGCTCAACAGGAACGATGAATTCTCTTTCCCAGTATGAACCGACTCAGATAAGCTGTCCGTGAGCCATCTGAATCCTTCTGGATCCAGAGGGACTTATGGGTAATTTACTCAATTCTCCTGTTAGTTGGGGAATGGAAGAGCTGAGATGGATCTTTTAGTCCAGGATCAGTTCTGATCAATTCCATGTCATTATAATATTGCTGTGTTTTGGAGAGGATCACAGCAAAAGGTCATAGCAGGTACTTTTGGGGATGGTGGGTCTGACTCGAGTGCAGCTGCCTCCAGCATGAAGCTAAGCAGACTCTGCTGATATTCCTCCACAGAACCCGTCATCAGCCAGCGTCACCACTCCTCTGACCTCATTCATCTTCCCCATCTGAAGGCAAAGGTCAGCCAATCCCATCCCTGCATTCTCTCAGTAAGGCCTTTCTTATGATTGGTCATAATTATGCTACATAGCAGAGCAATGAAGTCTAAGCAGAAGTCCATTATGAAGCTTTTTTGACACACGCAGGGGCGTTCTAACAAAGCGTTGTTTTTTCCTCCAAAAAATTATAAATGTACTGGTAAACCCACAAATAAAGAACCCAGATACAAACGTGTTGATGTGAAAACCTTTATACACCTTTTTCATCTCTAGTCAAGTGAAGTGAGGTGAAGGTCATGTATGATGAAGGTCATGTATGATGTATGATGTATGATGATCCACACTCAGAATTTGTCATCAGAATTCAGTTAACACACACACACATTGGAGTAATGAGGTTTAAACAACACAAGACCGTTATATGGCGGTCAAAAAAGCTGTTTGCTGTTTAGTCGAGCAAGAATGTTGTATGCTTGTGTTCATAATTTGTTAGGGTCTGCTTTCAGTCTGCAACCGGAATCAATCTGAACCCAGATTCAAAATGTTTTTTCTGTTTTTATGAAAAACTGCAGAATGTTGGCGATCAATCATCATGAGATTATTTATTTAAAGTATCATAACCTTCTTAAAAACTACTTTGTTTTTGCAATAAAAGCAGCGGTCTTACTGCATGCAGAACACAGACATGCTGAGCGAGAATCTTCTCGTGAGATGTTTATGGAGCAAGATAAAATTGCCATTGTAATCAAGCTTAAATGTGCCCCAGCAGTCCATGATGAAAAACAGATCCATGGCACAGATCTTATTATACAATGGGAAATGAAGGGGAGACCAGAAACACAGATTAAACAATATGTTTAACTCAAAACCGAAGTGCTTTGGACAGTGTGAATCACCCCTTTTAAATAAATATCATATTTAAACTTACTTTCTACAAATCATGGTTGAATCGGTGCTTACAAATTCTGTGTGCTGACCTCTTGTAATATCAACAATGGATTGGGAGGGCCCTACAGCTCGCAGCGGCCCTTTATATATGGTAAACACAATTCCAGCCAACAGGTAACATTCTCAGAACGCTGGCTAACATTTTCTAAAAGTTCTCTCAAAGATATTAAAAAACGCTTTTGCAGTAACGTTAGTATAACTTTTTTTAACATTATATGTACAGTATATATCAAAAATGTTATTCTTAATTTGTTGGTGGAACGTTTAAAAAATGTTACATAAATTAAAAATGTTTGAATAATGTTCTTATAACCAAGCAACAAGGTTTATACAATGTCTGGACGTTTCTAGAACTCTCAAAATAACACTTTTAATGTTTTTGTTATATAATGGAAACATTAGGGAAACATTCTAACAACCTAAGATTGTTAGCTGGGATTAGCGTTGTGATGAAATAACGTGTGCCATACCAGGAAGCTTTCAAACTCATTAAAGTCAATAGCTACCAAATCATTATTTGTAGATTAGATCTGTTTCCATCCCATCCGCTCTTTGGACAAGCCTGTCATCTGTGTGCCAGCAGGATAAATAGGCACACATAGGCTTTGTGTAATATGTGATGTTTGTACTTGACTAAAGATAAAACATTTTCTTGTTCAGGTGAAGCAATATATCAGGAGCCTAAGACAACCATCACATTTCATAAATCATTCCCTAGAGGATTTATTCACACCTGGCACATGTTTATATATAAGACTGAGACCGAAACATGACAAATCGAAAAATGAATTAAGAGTCACTTTGACAGTGTCTGGATACATGAAGTGTCTGGATACATATAATGAATGTATTTAAAAATATATATTGTACAAGACCGTCACCTTTTGTCATAAAAACATTCAGTCTTTACACCAAGCACCACAGTTTGATGTAGCTCAGCTGTGACTAAAACATTATGATGTGTTTCTGAAAACAGAACTCACAAAGCCACAAATACAGACCAGACATCCAAAACCTAAATGTTAAGAGTTTTGGTTTTTAAATTTAGTTTTGGTTTCTGGTTTATTGTTCTCAGGACATTGTCAAAACAACTCATTGATGTTTATCTGTGGTGCTTTTCTCGCTTTGTTTGGTCAAGTGTGCTTAGCTGTCCAGATTGTCACAACATATTGTGCTGGATCTGAAATTCATGTATTTCATTATTGCTTTAAATTTGGTGAACTTGTGCATTTGTCCCTTTATTGATTCTATGAAAATGTACCAAGATGTAACAGATCAGGGTTCCTTTTGCGTTATAGAACCGTTCTTTTTCATATGCTTGTGTAAAAATTTCACTAGACTCCCAAAGAAAATATAGAGATTTATTTTTATGTTAATTTTTACTTTAATATCTCAAGCACGAAGATGAGAGCTGTCCTGGTGTTTTAATTGTTCTCTAACAATTTGTATGTTTTGTTGCGTGTGATTTTATTATAATATTTGTGTGAATGACAGCTCTGATTAAAGCTTGACAGATATTGTAAATACACGGAGATGCGTCAGGTCAGCAAAGAACAAGCTGATTTATATTTAGACACATTTCTCCATTGCAACTTGTAAATGAAGAACAGGACAAGCAATCGAGTAAGCAGAGTAAAGCAGACGTCATGAGTGCTTTTTACAGGGTCCATAACTAAAGCGTTTCATTGATTTTGCTGATTAATAAATAAGGTTTAAGTCGAACTGATCCCAGAACAGGGACTAGTAATTATTGAATTATAATGACTTATTACTAAGTAATTACGAATTATATCAGAATCAGAATCCATAGTGTATTTTTGGAAGGACAAAGAGAACATGTTTGTGCCATATGTTTACAGTAAACAGATGAGTCTGAATCAAAAGTACAGCGTGGAAACACACACATACCTGCAGTAATATGCTGCTAAACTGGAAAACTCTTGACCCAGGCAGAAAACAAAAGCAGTCTTGTTTAAGTGTTGGGGGATTTGCATTTATCTGCTTAGCAGGAGATGAGAGTTGTAAATTAGAGCAAAACTCCAAATGTTTGCCGGGACATCCTACTTCATTCTTGACTGCAGGATGTGTTTTCTCATTCAGGGCCTCCGTTAACTGAGAACTGATGTCATGTCTTTTGGTCAAGGGCCCTTTTTTGTCCCTTGAAAGTCAAGGTCATATAAGCCTGAAGAATTTACAATTCACATCTGTCACTTTTTAAATATTGTAAATGTAATGTGTTAAATATTCTCAAATGTCCTGTATTTTCTATTTATTTATGAACAGTCAAATATATTTTCCTAAAGCATGAGGGGAATAGAGATGGTATTTGTCCTGCTGCACAAGGTCAATTATGATTTTGATTGTCTCTTTGATGTATCGTGAATTTCTCCACAAATCTACTCAAGTGGACGAATTCTTGTTTTTCGTCCCTGTTGTTTATTCCTCATAAAGAGGAAAAAACGTATCAAGTAATGCCAGTGAGTAATTCTACCGTACGTTGATTGAATTTCTAATTAAAATGCCGCTCTATTGTACTGACGCGCAGTCACATTTAATTTTACGCTTCCTTGTGGTGTCGGTCGGGCACACCGTGGATCTAATCATTTGTGATCTGTTATGACTGCGAGAGGTCTGACCTTTGACCCGGGTGACTGAAGACTGGATGAGATGGTGTCTGTTCAGTGTGTCTCCTGTAGAATGATTAACATCTGTCTTGTGTCAGAATCGGGCTCTGTAAGTACTGCAGGCCCGTTTTCTCCATCATTAATCATATGATTGAGAAGTCGGGCCTTATCGGGCCAGACTTTTGAGACTCTCTGCGTGTACATTTACTTTGTAAAAACACATCTGACCTTGTGCCAAAGACACTTTGATTAATTGTCTGATTGGCGGGAGGTAATTTAATTTGACTGTGTCCCTCAGCAGCTATAAAACAGTGGAGGGTAAAATACCTCTGGAAGGTCACACGTGTAACCCGTGAGGGTTTGTGTGCCTGTGTATGTAAACATGAGTGTTTTTCCTCATGGATTATTCATACACATCACACACACTATATTCACTATATTCATACACCCTAGTACCCACCAAATATTTACAAAAATAATTTTACAAAAGTTTTACATCCTACAGTCCCACAGTCTACAAAAACAGACTGTAACAGACAAAGATAAATAGTCTGTAAAATGTCTAATTAAAATAAAATGATTGAATCTGTCATTTTTTCAGTGGTGGGTTATGGTGGAATGTGTCTGCAGAGATTTTGCCATTGTGACTGCTGCAGGTAGGATTGTGTTTCTGCTGTTGTCTTGTAGGACATTGTTTCTGGTACTTCTCAGATTTTGTCATAAATTAAAGCAGTTTAAAAATAACCTATTGTTACTAGCTACTAGAATGTGTGTTTTAATCTCATTTTATCGCAAATCTCTTTAAAGTAGGTCCATTTTGCTCCTATTATTTTATATTGAATTAAAGCAGCTATTTAACAAATCTGAGAAAAAAAATCAGTTTCAAATACGCTTAAAGATTTCTTCAATTTGCCTTTTCTTCAAGTTCTTCAAATTAAATTACTATTGCCTCACATTGTGTTGTGTTGTGTTGTGTTGTGTTGTATGTTTGTGTGGCAAATCTGACATCTAGTGGCCACTGCATACAACATACTAATATTAATACAAATAAACAGAAAAGCTAAAGATATATTTTATTTTGTCCAATTTAAGTTTAGCTGTTAAACAACACAAATAATCTGTCATTATTCACAGATCATTAGTGCATATCATTCAGGTTTGTT
This sequence comes from Botia almorhae, assembly GCA_036877575.1. Taxonomy (NCBI): domain Eukaryota; kingdom Metazoa; phylum Chordata; class Actinopteri; order Cypriniformes; family Botiidae; genus Botia; species Botia almorhae. Next base: position 16,463 of record JAZGTJ010007079.1, read on the forward strand.
ATATATTTTAGGGGTCATTTTTCTAGGTGAAGGTTTATGTGAGTGTTGATTCTGCAGTGCTGTGTGTAGTTGGCATAGAGAAACTGAGACAGGGGGAGTTCTCTTGTGAGTATTATGGGCTTGTGTGTTGAAACAGCTTTTAAAAGTTCATCTTACTGCAATGAGCAAACACACAAGTCAGCTGCAATAATCTCTCCCAGAGAGTCCACAAACAATGTATGAGTCTGGAAAAAATTAACTCATTCTCAACACCTTGCCTTCACACTTTGTGTTTTTCCACTTATAAATAAGAAGCAAACAGAACATTGGTATAATAGTTTAGCCCCCTCTTGACTTTGGCTCAACTCGAGTTGTTTAACACATTAATAACAGCTAAGGGTTTACAACATCACAATCTGTCCAGTCAGTTTATTTAGTGGTTGAAGTACATGCGTTTAGTGACATCCTCAGGTAATTTAATTGAATAATTTTCAGCTTCTTAAACAAATCAAACCACAGATTGTCATCAATGGAAATATGGTCGTTGAATTTCTAACTGTTGTTGGCAATACAGTAGCTTCCCTGGGGAATTACACACACAGATGGAAGCGAGCTGGCCTCTTGTCCCAGATTATCTGATCTGTCTGGGCTAACAGCCAAACCAAAAGTTCTGCATGAACAACAGGGAAATATTTTCATGGACATTAAGTGGCTGTTCACATGCATGAACATGAGAATGTAATAAAGTGACTGGAAATTTAAGATTATGTACAGTATCTGCTTTTTGCTGACTATTATCTAACCCATGAGGAAAATCATGAGCTGGAACAAATTAATAAAGAATGTTTTTATCTTACTGTCTGGATTCGGATTCCTTTAAACTACAAATAAATGAGATGTTTATAAACCACTGCAATATAATAATTATTGTGTTTGTATTTCAAACAGTTTCCTCAGTTGCTCAATTTCATTGATGCTCTGCTGGTAATGTTCCTCCCGTAAATTCTGCCAGATTGTTATTATGTTTTTAAGATTTTAAGCCTAAATGTATAATTAAAAACAAAAGGTTTAACCTAATATGCGTATGCATGTCTAATTGAATGTGTATATTTTTGGTTTCTTTCTTTAAATCATTTTTAATCACCTTTTTGGCTTTACTTGTTTAGTTTAAATGTTTACAAATAGTTTTTTTTAATAAAATAGGTTTGTTGCTTTTAGTTGTCCACCAATATGGAACTTTCACCATATGAACATACATACTGATCAAATGTATATCTTAGATGCACAGTAAGTTAATGAACAAATGAATACATGCTTTCAATCTTAAAGATTACTCATACATTTTATAAGCACATAAAAACAACATTTAAACTTTCCAGTCTGTCATCTATATCAGTCTGGATCTCTAGTATTCAGTCTTGTGTACATCAATGCATTTAGCAGGCACCATTTGTCATTCTGACCCAGACTAGAGAGCTTTCAGTCAAAATTCTGCTGGAATCCCCCAGGCGTTGTTTCTGCATGGGTGACGTCAACATCCTGAGTACTAAAATAACATATGATGTACATTCACAAAGTACATGTTTTATCTTGATAGAACAATATTGTATCACACCATAAATAGATAGATTATGATAATAGATTATGGTGTGATGTATAACTTTAAAAACGTTGTACAAACGTTACAGCAACAGCGTTTTTGATAACTCTGAAAGAGCAGGTGCTGTTAGCTGGGTATCTGCTTTGTTTGTAAATTCTTGAATAAATTTCCTTATTTGGTAGTTCTGCTGAAATAATATCTCTTTAAATAAAACTTTGCTTCTCACTGGGAGAATATTTTATTATAGGCATGTCAGTGTCATGTTTTTCTATATGATATTCTCAGACTGAGCTAAAAACAGGACGTTTTTTTCCCAGTAGTCAAACACAAGGCTCAGTCCAACAAGTATAGTAGCACCGTTGCATTTATGAGCATAAACATTACATTTTTACTTTACAGTTTTAAGGAAAGAAAAAATAGCTTCGATTCAATCCCACATCTTAAATTAAGTTATCGCATGTATGCCGAATGCAGTCTTTCGTTTGCAGATTAACTGACTCGTGGTTATCTTCAGACTCAAGGTAATTATCACACAGACAAGATGATCATCACGGTGTGAACCGGGTACCAGCGTTTCCCTGGGCAACCAGAGAGGACTACCGCCCACCGGCTGTTCTGATTGGCTCGTGTGATCATCTGAAGGAAGGATTGGGTGACACAGCCGTCAATCTTCGGTGTCGCCCGTCTGTTCCCCGAGGAAGCGACTGGGTGAAATTTGGAGAGCGGAAGATGAGACGCCTTACAGAACAACTGGGCGAGCGCTTTTACAAAGCAAAGACATTACATGAGACGGTAAGGAGATCATTATTCGTGGTCGACGCAGAAGATTTTCGCACGTAAAGGCTTTTTCTTGTGAGAAGACCGCATAGACAGAGTTAATAATTCATGATAATGGTCATAGACAGAGGTGGGGTCATCTCATGTAATATTTAAATATTTATTCTCTTCCAAATTGGAGGATCTTTGGTTTTTTTACGTAGACATAAATTAATAATTCATGAGTATACTCATGGCGAATATGCAAATGATTTCCCTCTGTTTAATAGGAGGATCTTTGGCTTTTAGCTGATTACTTTACTGTTTGTTCTGTCATACTGCAAGATTGATCACCCATATAT
>JAZGTJ010007080.1:0-23585 GCA_036877575.1 Botia almorhae
ACTCGTCTGATATGCCGTTCCCTCCCAGCATGTCTCTGGCCTGCCTGGCAATGTCCAGGGCCTTACCGCAGGAGTTGCGCTTCAGCATGGAGATCATCTCTGGCGTGTATCTGTTCGGCAGGTTGAAACATTCAGGGTGAGCTGTGGGTTCAGCCCTTAGGCCAATGCACTGTAGTGTTTAAAATGACCTGTGATACGTTTAACCACATATAGCTTGTTCAGAGCTGGGTTAACATGTTTACTGGTTATGTAAGCACTTTGTCAACGGCTCACTTCTTCCGGTCAATGAGTCTACCCAGCTGTAAACAGGACTGGAGTCCAATTGTGATCTCAGTCAGCATGTCAGCCATTTTCTTCTGCATCAGCTGGTTTCTGGCCAGAGGAACTCCAAACTGGATCCTATGTGGTATAAACAATACATACTTTGCTATGCAGCTCATGTAGAAATACTGTGTTTACATTCATGCATTTGGCACATGCTTTTATCCATAGTAACCTAACATGCATTTAGGGTAGGAATTTTATCAGTCTATAGAGTCCCTGGGAATCGAACCCATGCGCCTGGTGTTGCTAGCACTATGCACTACTAGCTGAGCTACAGGAACACTGTACAAGTCGTTTGCTCACCTGTCTAAGGTGTACTGACGTGCTGCATGAAAGCAGTATTCGGCAGCACCCAGTGCACCCCATGCGATGCCATATCGCGCATTATTCAGGCAACCAAAGGGACCCTAGGGAAATGAACAGGTAAGAAGCTCGCTGTGATCAGCTCATTACATAAGTAGTTTATTTACACTATAATCTTTAAACACCATGATAGTATTTTGCAGTATTTACTTACTGTGTAACTGTAATTACTAGGCACCAAAAATAAAACCCAAACTAAGTACATATAGCCCATATATAAGTACATCAGGGGTTTGTTTAAATCCATAACCCTAGTAATGACACATGCCTTAGTATGCACCCCAAATCACTATAACAGATGTACTCACAGCAAGGCCAGACACATGAGGAAGCAAGTTTTCCTCCGGCACTTCGACCTCATCCATGAGGATCATCCCCGTGGCCGACGCCCTGAGGGAGAACTTGCCCTCGATCTTTGGGGTGCTCAGCCCCTTCATTCCACGCTCGAGGATGAACCCTCTCACTTTGCCATCGTCACATTTAGCCCACACCACACAGATATCAGCATACGGGGAGCTGGTGATCCTGCTCAATGAAAGGAAAAATGCTGTTTGGATCTCCTGCATCTGATCCGAGGCCAGTTTTGTTGCGATTGCTCTGGCGGTCAGTAGTATTGGTCCATGCTATTGCAGCTGGTCTTAGATCAGCTCCAAAGAGATTTTTGTCAGTCCCAGGTGCTCTAACATTCATCCTAGTCTACTCTCATGTCACTGACCTCTGATCAGTATATGGTAAGATCTTTGTAGTTTACAGTATTTGTATACTGGGATTTCAAATCAGACACCATGCTGTATTGCTAAGTAAACAGACTGTTGACAGATTTCAGTGTGCTTTTAAACAGCAAGGGACAAACACCCCATAGAGGGTGAAGGTACAAAATCTAAATAGGGACGATGTCTCTTGCATAAGAAACCGTCTGATGTGATATTCCATGGGTCATGTTGTGTAACTTCTCTCTGTCTAGTTTACTGAATGAACTGAGAGTAAACATGAACTCAGAACTGCCCCTTAATATATTTCTGCTCTTTCTGTGAATGATCCACTGAATGTTTGTCTTCAAAATCTGCTCTGCTCTAAAATCAGAACTGCTTTTCTTTTTTTACCCTCTCCTGTCCAATCACCTGGCTCTATTCTGGTATATAACGCCCACTTTTCACAATCCAATCAGTTCCTAACAGACAGCTGGTTCAGGTATGTTTAAGTAGTGATAAAGCTACACCACACTCCAAGCCAAGACTCCAAACTAAACCTAACTAGTCAAACTATTCAGTGGCATTTACCATGTTTTTGCCCCGCTGATGGTATAGGTACCACTGGATTTGTTGTATTTGGCCTTGGTCTCCATGCTGCCCGGGTCACTTCCATGGTTTGGTTCTGTAAGTCCAAAACAACCCAGAATCTCTCCACGAGCTGGGCAGAATGAAAACATATGACACTTCTAGCATGGTGCCACCAACATGAGTCTCCACACATTTGGAATTGCACACTGAGATTTGACTAACTAACCCAGTTTAGGCAGGTACTTCTGTTTCTGTGCTTCTGTTCCATAGGCATTGATGGGATGCATGACCAATGAGGACTGAACGCTCATGACCGAGCGGTACCCGCTGTCCACTCGCTCCACCTCTCTGGCAATCAGACCGTACGCCACATAACTGGTGCCTGCGCATCCATATCCTACAACACAGAGATCCAGAGACATCAGACACTGTACATTATACACTGAAGGTCATGGACAGCACAGTTAACATAGTACTGTGCATAAACAACATAGTGTATTGAGGCTTTGTCTTTGGAAGTTTTACGATTCAATTTTTTAATGTGACAAGTTATAATTTCTAGTCTCCATGAGGTATTTTTTTTTTACCTTGAATGGTAGGTCCGAGGACACCAAGCTCCCCCATCTCGTTCACAATCTCCCGGTGGAAATCTGTAATTCATTACACAGGTAATGAATCTGTAATTTATTACACAGGTAATGAATCTGTGATTCATACACAGGTAATGAATCTGTAATTCATACACAGCTAATGAATCTGTAATTCATACACAGCTAATGAATCTGTAATTCATACACAGCTAATGAATCTGTAATTTATTACACAGGTAATGAATCTGTAATTTATTACACAGGTAATGAATCTGTGATTCATACACAGGTAATGAATCTGTGATTCATACACAGGTGACTGTCTGATCCAGCAGTCAATCTCAGGACGATTTTAATAGCACATTCTATGGTAATATTCTGACACATGACTAGCTCTTCCACTTACGCTCGTTCCTGTTGGCCATGAGGATCCGGGGCATGAGTTTCTCCTGGCAGTAGGTGCGGAAGGTGTCTCTGATCATGACCTCATCTTCTGTGAGCTGGCCCTCCAGATCCAATGCATCACGCCAGTTAAAACTCACCTTAGCTAAACGGTACAGGAAAGCGTATTATTTACAGCTAAATTGGAGTATGTGTTGTTACTCCATCACACAGCAAAAAAAATCAAGAAACATATTTACGTGTTTTTGTTGTTTTCTTTGTCCCCTCTGGCTCTAATAAGATCATTTGAGATTTACAACATTTAGTCAACGTTTCGTTTTATAAAATATTATGTTGTAAAATACTGAGCTGATTCGAACCTCGTTGTGCAGATGCTGCCGTGCGCTGCGCCCGTGACACAGAGATCACAGAACATCTCTGTGACGTCACCAGTAAACGTGAGAAAGCTGTTCTGAATGCCATCGTCTGACAAAATAAGCACACAAAAACCTTTATCATACACACACTCACCTGTCACACTGACAAAACAAGCATTATAACAGTGTGGCAGTTCAGTGTGTAATGATACAGTTATAATAGTCCTTGTTAGAGACATTTAATACCCCAATAATAATACATAACATATCAATAGAATTTAAATAAAGAACACCTTTATTTAACAATCACTTTCATTTTAGTTTTGTACTGGGATACTGGGATAGGTCTAACCTGACCCTATAGCTGCCAGAAATTTCTATACGTTTTGTAAGCTACGCAAAATGACTGAATTTGTAGTTTGCGAATTAAACTCGATTGTGAGTTTAATTAGTAATTCTAAGTTTTATTATGTTAAATATAAATCTTAAAGTACTTACTAAACTCACAACCTTTATCTATAATATTGTATTGTTAATGATTATGACTGGATCATCAGAAAGTTACATGCCTAATGCCGAAAGTTAAAGCTCTAATATAAATTAACATCGTACCTTCAGCCCTTCGATCAGACGATCTTCCTATCTATCTAATGTAACTGTTTATATTCGGAGCTGCTGCGTATGCCACAGGCACACGGTAGAGCGGCGCATGCGCCATATTTTGTGTGGCAGTCTTTAAGTCTGCGTGCGTGCCATAACATTTTGTTTTTGTCTGCAATAACGTAGATTATCGTCTGATACTACATAATTACATGCATTACGCTTCATGTGACTAAAAGGGCGATAACATCTAAAAAGTGCGTTTTATTGTGACTATGCCACACTCAGTATGGCGGAAAACAACCGCGGCGACGCTTCGGAAGGTCGAAGGCGTTGTCAGGCACTGCGCGATCTGATTGGATGAGTATGAGGCGCGTAGGGAAGAAACGGATTTTAAGTGTATTACCGTGACTGCTCGGTCGATGTCGTGAATGTTCCTATTGTGAATTTTCATGCCCCATGAATAATTAATTACACGAAGGGAGGGATTTAAATTCTACAAATACATTAGACCCATATGATGCTGAAGCAGTCGATTGTAATTGGGCTACACGTTTGCGTGGCCGCTTTAGGCCAATAACTAATCTTAGACTAATAAAATAAATATATTAAATATATATTTTGTGTTTACCATATAGGAGTGCAATAAGCTTGATAATGTCTTTTTCCTTATAGGGGCGACATATTCCAACAATTTTAACATTGTAAGCCTACAGTAAATTTGTGTTTTTGATAGAAATTTTGTTGAATGTTGTGGTCGTTTAAAACGGTAAAAACTTTTACCATACGCGTTTCTAATTAATTAAGGAGTACCTGTAACTATAAAAACGTCCACTATATTATCTGACTCTGAGACTATAATATTGTATTTATTCATTACAAACAAACATTTAGTGTGTTTTGTATTCTGTCGTTGATCCATAATTAAACACGCGCAACTGACCTGTTTTGTTGTGAATTAATGCGTCATTTATCAAACAGGCTAATGTGTGACAGCGCTTACGGGCTCATGTCCTGCAAGCTTATGCATTTGGACAGGCATTCATCCAGTCTAGCCAATAGGTCTGAAACCTTTTGCATTTTGTAATACCGTTTTTCTTGTATTTAGCCATATAATGTTTGACAAAGGGCGTGGTTGTATTCAAGGAGAGAAGATTGCACATCTTTGTCATCTCTTGTGAAACGCGACACGGTTAAATTACATTATTTACGAGAATAAGATCGTATCACATTTGGTAAGCACTATTAAAGCGTCCTACTAATTGATATTTCTAAGAACTGCACTTCTTTTCTTTTGAACCGCATGAATGTGATATGCTTTTTTATCACCCGAGACAAAGACTAGTAAGAACACAAATGTTTTGTAGTATTTACGGTGCATTACAGAGATTCTTACTCTGAAAAATTTAGTTAATTTAGTTAAATTTAGTTGAGTTCATGTTAAAAACTTGTTAGCATTTGCGAGACTGTTGTGTTTTTAATAAGAGCACTTATCTATTTTTCTATTTTGGTAGATTTGGGTTTTTTTTAACAATTGAACAAAACTGCGATTTCTTGCCGTTTAAAGCGTCAGTAAATTTCAGCGAAGGAGCGGTCAGATGTCATTGGCCGATACGACTGTCTGTCAAATTTCCCTGTCCTCTCATTGGTGTATGCAGCCCACACTCCGTCTGGTCGGGAAAACGCTGTGGATCATCAGGCGTGTGCTGTGAGAATGTGCCGCCGTCCGCCACACACACTCCTGCAGGAGCGGAGCAGCGGAGTTACACCGATGGACCTTTATTTACAACATTAGACACCGGTCATACTGTCCTGCTGAGATAGAAGTCACAAGTGCGCATCATCTCTTTGCTATGGAGCCGGAGGAGAAAAATCCAGAGTCCAAATATGGTAAGAGGATAATGTTTTAGGGGATGATCCTCTGATGAAAACACTGACTAATGCATGAGGCGTGAGTCTCGCGGATTTTTATGGAGAATAACAGTAGAGAATCACAAGTGATTGATCTGAATGTGCGTGAATTGAAGCTTTGAATGTGACCAGACTGAGAGAGAATATAACGGGGCGGATGTAAGCAGGGAAACAACAGGCGTGTTTAACATACGGTTGCTGTAATTCCTCTCAGGTCAATAATTCGTGTGCATACATACATCATATGTTTGGATATGTATTTATGCATGAATTATATGTGTGAATATAAGTGGATGTGGTTCCCTTTCACCGCGAACCCATTAAACAGTTTATAATTCATGCTGCCATAAACTGCGCCAATTAATATTTGCATTACAAGAGAACTTATTATGTTTGTAATATAGTTTCTGTTTTTTGTCAGTGTCCTGTATGATTTGCTCAAGCTCAACCATGAGAACTATACTGGATTTGTAGGAGTGATTTATTTTAAGAAGGCGTTTTTTCATTACTGTAGCTTTTTCATTTGTTGTCTTTGTAATAAGACAAGATGGTAACAACAGGTAAACGCATTAATGTCTCCTCGTTACCATGGTTACATCAGTGTGGTGTCTATAAAATGAGTTGGTAAAATTGATACCGTCGTCTTCACACATAATTAAACAAGTTTACTTTTACATTTTGACAGACGCTTTAATCCAGCGATTTACAGTGCAATAAAGTTATACATCTTAATCAGTTGGTTTAAACCATAAAGACTAGTTCATATTCCCTCAGCAAACGTTTCCTGGTTGTTGGGTTTTGTTAGATCAGTGTATTAACCTGGTTGGTGGTGACAGTGAGGTAAACTCACTCCAGATTCAACCAGCCTTGACGACCAAGCCGGGAATTTAGCATTGAAACCTCAGCGACTACTTCCACCCATTATAGTTCTAGAGACGTTCTAGAAATCCTGTTGCATTCTTGAACTGTTGTTCAGGACATCGGACTCTGTTTGTTAATGGTGGTGCAGATTATATCAGTTTGTTATATAATGATTGTCAGTAAAGAGTGTGGCAGTTACATACAGACGACACTTCCATTGGTTTGTATGATGATTAGGATGATTGGGACCTTGAGCAGTTTTCCATGGTGATGTTTGTGTAAAGACTGTAACTTTTTCTGGTTCATGCATAACAATGAAACATTTCTCTCCAGTTGCCTAGCAATCTCACAACGTTACAAAACCCTCATAACTACACCTCAGGTATCAGCGACTCTATTGTGTCAGAAGATCACGTGGCTTTGCGGATGGAGGAGGTCAGTTTGAAACAGGGGCCAATGTGTGTGATTAGAATCAAGCTGTAGGGTGTAGGTCCTCCAAGCGTCAGATCAGACTGGACAAACGAGACAGACCAGAGAGAAAACACAGCAATTCTAACTGCACCATTGTGACTGATTCTGTCTCTTATTTGATGGAAATAACTGTGTGCTTGAAATCTGTTTCAGTAGTTAACCAAAGGCAGAAAGGTTATAATTAGAGTTGGAGAGACAGCTTGGTCAAGTACACCTAAGCGTACAAGGAATTTGTTGCCTGTTTTGGGCCTCGTACCTGCATATTTACACATGCAGGCGCTACACAGCCATTCTGAACTGATATAGACTAATACAAACATAATTACAGTTAACAACGTGAGTCTAGCAATAGATGGTTCTGCACATAGAACAGTTATAGAACATAATGAACATACAGAGCATACAGATGAGAAAAAGTAACATAATTGGGCATAATTATGGGACATAATTGAGACGGCTGTGTCAGCGAGCTGCCGTTTCACTACAGCTGGTTATCATGCTTAGCCAGTGGCGTCTGCCATGTGTTCTCCATGTTGCATTGCTCATTATCTATTGCCTTCACTGTTGGTGCTTGCGTGTATCAACTAGGTCTGACCTGATAGGCAAAATTGCTCAGAACCTGAATGTGCATCACTTTCAGCTCAGAATCAGATTACTGCCCTGCTCAGTGCAAAGATTCTGAAACACTGCGTCTAAACCATTACATAATACATAGTGGCAATAAGCCCGTCCCTATAGGCATGCTTTAACGTCATTGGCCAGTGCATCTGCCCTTCAATAAGGCCTTCAGGAAGGCTTTGGAGAAAGAGATTCTTCATAGCATCAGCTACTGACAAAATGTCTTGTTCTCGTCTCTCAGGGAATCCGAGGTTACAATAGTAACCAGAAACATTTTCTGTAAGCACACACCCAAAGCGCACAAATGTTTTTGTGGCTTATTGGACTGTAAATGGACAAATCCATGCAAAGTTATGTCAAAATGTCTGATTCGAGTATTCACATAAATGTATTGGTGTAAACAGCTGGTAAGGTAAACAAATCAATACAGTATTGGATCAGTATTGAATTGCAGTATATACACTGCAGATAACTAGACTAAACCACTGGTTCAAGTGTGATTACTGAGCTCTGCGCTTTAGCAAATATTGAATTTATTGACTGTCTTTCTGCAAATAGTTTATTCATCACCACCAAACACTTAAAAACACTTTTTTTAACTGTAAATATAAACATGTTTTCCGATAAGGAACCACTCTGTAGATGGATCTTCATTTACATCATTTGGAGAATTGTGTTTCTGTTGCAGTATTTTACAGATGATTGTGCATGATAACGTTTAACATCCCTGACAGTGTCTGTAATCCTATTTATCAACTTGTTAGCAACCACCTCGTTTAAGATACATAAAAAATAATAAGTGGTGTATTACTGGTGTTTTATGTCATAGAATAAAACTTTCTTGAATATGTGTTAATCACAGATCTTATTTTAAGTGTTTAACCTAAAACACGTTAAAAAAACTCATTGACTTCAGGACGAGAGAACCGGAAGTGCTAAAAAGCACGTTTACAGCTCTCCATTATATTGTGTATTTAAATACCGTTTTCGTGAGAGAAGTATTGGTGACTCATACGTGACTCATTTTGTCGAATGATGTCTGGAATAAGAATTAGAATAAATCTGCCGAACACCAGCTACTTCTCAGAACCGCTAGCAAACAGCAGACCGTGCTTATGGCTGTGATGAATACTAAATGCCACCCACTCTTTATAACAGGTGCTTTTGAATCGGGCTCTCCACCGCTTCCTGTTGACATATGTTAACACGTAAAGTCGCTTGACGTTCTCTTTCCTGTGTTCTTTAAGGAAGTGTGTTTCTTGAGTCTAGCGGCTCGACAGAGCTGGTGAAGCGTGACCAGTTTCCTCTTTCAGACAGGCGTCGGAGGTGGAGAGAAGTCTTTTACTGTAAATGACTGTAAACATTAAAACTACAGCCAATAAAGTCATAAGGAAGAATGGGAAGGGGTTCGCATGATGGAAAACACGGTTTGATTTTTCATTTTCTGCTTTTTTAGAGCATTGGAAAGATCTTGTAACGTGAATATTTACACTAAGCCACTAAATAACTAAACAGTTAATGGAGAGACTGATGTTTTGGTATTTCTAATAAATAACAGTTCTTCAGTTTAGTTTAAAATACCTGCTTTTAATCCAATGGTTCATACATAATCAGCTTATCACAGCAGTGTATGTGTATGTGTCAGGTTAGCGTCATTGTGCTGGGCTTCGTGATGTTAGATGAGGCTGCGTCTGTTTGAAGAGCTCTCAATAGCTTGACTCGTCCAGTAGCTGTTAGCGGAAGGCTAAGTGTCTACTTGTGTCTATCTGTCTACTTTGCTGTTGATTGCTCTAAATGGACGACAACTCTATAAAATAAACTTTACACACAGACACTCACTGTATATTTATTACACAGCTCCAGGTCTAGATGTTTACTAGGCTAGTGTGGTGTGGTCTAGTGTAGCCTTAGATGACTTTTAAACGGCATCAAAGATGCAGCCATTGGAGTGGTGAAGCAGAAATGGCTTTATTGTCAGTGATAAACAACAAAACAAATGAGAGAAAGTTACAGAAGATTTTCATCCACCCTTGCATAAAGGACTGAATAGATTTCTAAACCGCAAATTAATCCACAAACAGAAAGTATTGAGTGGAATTGATTTGAAAATACAGCATGTGGTTGTTTTAGCTACAAACCTGTTTCAGCTACATATGTTACACACACACACACACACACACGCTCGGTGCTCACTAAAGGAATAAAACACAGACCAATATTAAATATGTTTGCTGGAAATGTAGACCAGTTACAGTTTGTCTGGAAATAAATATATCTTTAATGTCTTTACAGGCGAGCCCAGGAAATTCGACCCCACATTTAAGGGTCCAATTTATAACAGGTGAGGCGACCTTTATAAATCATATTATAAATCATATTTGCATTTTTTAAACAATTATAAAACAACACACACGAAAGCATTGCATTTTGTTACTTGCAACCTTCCTGTAATCTGTTTTTAATCAGATTTACCAGGTACCATAAACTACCAAGGCAAGAGCTGTGATCGAGTGCTAAATCTGTTTCTCTTGTTAAACAGAGGCTGTACAGATATTCTCTGCTGTATCCTCTTCATCGTGGCCCTGCTGGGATACTTTGCAGTCGGAATTCTGGGTAATTTTCAGCCTTTATATTTTTACTTTGAACGCACAATGACAGAATGTGTAGAGAGGTTCAGAGTCATTTACAGAAACAAACACTTCGAATGTATGTTTATTTCATTCATCTTTTTTTCTGTAGCATGGTCTCAGGGTGACCCCCGGAAGGTGATTTACCCAACAGACAGTAAGGGGCAGTTTTGTGGACAGGTTGGGACCCCTCTTGAGTAAGTCAAATGAGTTCTTTAGACCTTTGAACAATTCCTTTGAGTTTTCCACCTGTGATAGTCTTAACCATTAACATTCTGTGGTCTTCATGTCATGAAATAGTACTTAAATCACCCACAAATGACTGTTTCTCTGTTTTCTATTATTATGTAATGTGTGAATAATCAGAAAGAAGCCACTGCTGTTTTACTTCAACATTATGAAGTGTGCCAGTCCTCTGGTCCTGCTGGAGTTCCAGTGTCCTACCACACAGGTACAACTTCTCACTGTACCTTATAACTATAATGTTGGTCTGTTAACAGCACAGCATGTCAGTGTGTATGTGTTTGTATTGACAGATCTGTGTGGAGAGCTGTCCCACCAAATTCATGACTTTAGTGAAGGCTGTACGGAATAAAGATGACAAGGAATACTACAAGCAGTTCTGTAAGGAGGGCGCTGACATCACCAACATGGTGCGTTCACGACAGGAAGAACAATGAATCATAACGACAGAATGAAATTTCAGTATAAAGAAGACTCAGTTATTGGATAATGTCGCATTTAAAAACACCGGACTAAAATGATGGGCTACTCTCCAATTTCGTTTTGATGTGTTTCGGCGTGTTAACATGGTGCAAGTTGTGGATGATTGCTTATATTGGCTATTTAACAGTGGCTACAGACATGTCACATACAATCATATTTTTAAGCTCTGTTCCGAATCCTAATCCTTTAAAAGCCGCATTTTATGACATCATGCGAATGCAGTTATTAAGCAACTTCAACGCGCTGCCTAATAACCTAGTTGTGACCAAATTCTAGGGCAGCATTGCATGTATCTTTCGAGAAGATAGCAATCCCACAATGCATTGCAAAAGCTAATAAGGTAAATTAAAAATGTTGAATAGAAGAGAAATTTTAAATAAAAAATAATCTTACTATTTATTAAATACTAAAAACTGGTTAAATGAATTAAAAAATAGGTTGATTACTTAAAAATGAACAACTTTTGAGCTAAAGCACAATTATAATATTAATATACTGAAATAAAATCTTATTGCTTATTGATGTTTTAAATATGTTGATAAAATGTAAGGTTTGCAAACTGTTTTAGAGATCTTTCCCTATTTAAATAGCCAGGAGCTGTAGTTGTATGACAGGAAATGCCTGAGGGGGTCGGGGGGTGGGGTGTGGTGGGGGTGGGTTGTCCTGTGGAATGCTGTTTATGTTCCACACAGACTTTATGCCAGCAGTATGTACAGTAGACAGCGGGGCAGCTTTTACACGGTTTTGGAACAAGTCAAACTAAATTTTAAAAAATGTATTTCTTTTTTTCAGAATGCTCCGCAGATCTTGAAGGAGGGCTTGTGTCCTTCAATAATCACACCGAGCAAGGCTTGTAAGCTACTCAATCTCTGTAAAGATTTCTGCTGTGTAGAGCTCGGGAAACTGCGTCATCGTGCATTGTGTGTAGTGGGCGTCATGTTTTAAGACACGCCCATCAGGATATTAGTACAAATACAGTGACAATTAACAGAAAAAAACACAATAATGAACTTTTAGATGCAATGGGGTTTTTTTCTGTTTAACATTTAATACAGAATTGATGTGTTTTATTGTCAATTATTATGGTAACAGGTGGTATGTCACATGACATAACGCTGATAATGTAGAATATGCTGTTCTTGTTATATTTATGGTTTTAGTCCATCTGAGATATGCTTCCACTCTGGTCGTGAGTCTGGTTAATTACAAAGTTAATTACAGTTAATTACAAAGCAAGCATTGTCTATTTGAATGTTTTTAGCAGTATAATACACAATTTAGCTTTACTCGAATTCCAGTACTACAAAATATACATCGCATCTGCCGTGTCTTAAAGTCCCAACATGCATTCCCATTCTCTATACAACATGAAGTGGTTCAACTGCTCTGAATTAACCTGCTTATATGTGAAAACAGATCAATGCTGTTTCAGTCTCAATCTTTACACTGTTTCAGTCACACGCAGGTGTTTGCCCGCTCTGGAGACTCTGAAGGGAGGTGTCGTTGTGATCGGAAATAAAACAACATTCACAGATGATCGAGGGAAGAATATAAATGCCACAGAACTGCTCGACGCCTCAAAGTTAGTGATGTCATGTGTCTGCTTGTGATGTTTGAGTGTGACATTGAGTGTGTGGAGTTTATCATGATGGTTTTAAGATGGTTAAAATCAATAAATAACTCGGCAATAACCTCTTATTCACCGGTCTAGTTTAACCAGGTGTTAAATACGCTAAAAATCTGAATTTAAATTAAGTCACTGTCATTTTTTTTAAGAAAACACTGCTTTTAATGTAAATTATAATGTTTAGCATTTGCAAAACAGATTGCAATTAACACTTCTCCCCGACTGCTTCAAATATTTGAGGTTAAATTTAATCTCTATTAACAGAACGTGTGACATATTTAACCCGGGATTATTAATTAAAGTCACAGAATATCTGCTTATGTACTTTCTGATTTACTCAGAACTGTTTCTCAATCATAATTATCACTCATCATTGTTTACAGGAAATCAAATGTGGTCGTAGAGGCGCGGGCGGTAGCCATGAGAATATTTGAGGATTATACTCAGTCCTGGCACTGGATCCTCCTGTAAGTTTCTGATATAAGAATCATGAGGCTGCTGCTGTTTGTGTTCAGTATCTGTGCTCATGCCTGCGTTATACTCAGTGTGATTCATTGTGTAACGTTATGATATTTTATTGTATAATCTCTGTGTGGTTGTTTTCAGTGGATTGGTGATCGCTATGCTGGTCAGTCTGGTCTTCATTCTTCTTCTGCGCTGTCTTGCTGGAGTGATGGTGTGGATGATGATCATCATGGTCATTCTCGTGACTGGATACGGTACGAGCTCATGAGAACTGTGGAGGCAGATTTCATGAACATGAAAATATCATTTGATGGTGGAGTAAAATCACAGGTTTTGTGATTCAGTTTACAGTGGTTTTATTGATGCTTTTCTTGCGGGTCTCTGCAGGTATTTTCCATTGTTACAAGCAGTATGCGAGTCTGAAGGGACAGGCTGGTGCTGATGTCACCATCAAAGATTTGGGTCTACAGACAGACTTCTCTGTTTACTTACAGATCCAGCAGACCTGGCTTGCCTTTAGTGAGTGTCTACCGATTAAAAGAGTATTTCCTGTTTTCAGACAGTATGACTTTTCACACATATACACTTGTCTCACTCATGCATTATACATCATAACAATATTAGAATAGGATATGACATTTCCTGTAAAAACCGACCCGGAAGTTTAAATGATAAATCATTATTATAAAGGTAAGAAGATGGGGCTCCACATGTTTAGCCACACACTACAGGCATTGTGAGTTTATGTGTGTGTGTGTGTGTGTGTCAGATGACCCCTCCCTCATTTACGTCAGGGCAACAGCTCTGGATTGTTAGATTATTTAATAAATAAAAGAAATACATAAATTAAAACTTACCACATGAAGAATTTTGAGCGATACGAGTAGAGGAGGTGTGGAGCCTTTCATAGTAGTATCAACACAAGGAAGGCACGGTTATAATAAAATAACATTTATTAACAAAATAATACACGACAGGATAACAAAAAGATACAAATAAATAACTAAGAACTACTAAATGGTTCTAAAACCGAAGGACAGTGAGGATAAAAAAATTAAAAGGGCAAAGAATATAAAATGAAAGCAATGGTCATGAAACTGTTGTACTCTGTAAACTAATAAGGTTAAAACATTATTACAGTTTTGTAATCAAAGGAAACTAAGATTGACATACGCTGAGTGATGGTTTGGTTAGTTTTGTCTGTTTTTTGTGGACACATGCTGGCATGAATGTTCGGGGGAGAGTGAGGACGTGGGGTGATAAGGGACAAACTTTAGACCAACGGAAATGTCCTCTTCTTCCCAGTCTGGTACTGAGGTCTTCCTTCCTAAATGGTGTGTGGCTGTTGTCCCGGCATCCTTATCTGATGGCACTGGGCTTCTGTTTGTGTTAGTCCACCAAAATCCAATCCCAGTATAGCAAACCGGCCTCCATTAAGTTCCGTTCGAGAGGAGCCCTGCCGTGCGAACTGGGATCCTGGACAGCTTTCTGATCTGTTATGTGTTTGCTGAGTAGTACATAGAGTTTTAACCTAAAAAAGTCACAGTTTGCAGTTTTACTGTAAATATAAAGAACTAGAAGTAAATAAATAAATAACGGTATGAAAAAAACCCCGATATGAATGCATATAAAACACAGAAAAATAAAGATACATTATAGAAGAGAGACTCAAGACATCTTTTTACACTTGCTGAAGTCAGTCACTGTCACATTGTCATTTCCGCTCCTGCAGTGATCATCCTCTGTATTGTGGAGGTGGTGATTATTCTGCTCCTCATCTTCCTCAGGAAGAGGCTGCTGATCGCCATTGCTCTCATCAAGGAGGCCAGCAGGTCCGTCAGCTTCCTCCAGTTCAGCACATTCTGTGTTTACATGCTGCTGGCTTTCTGTGCTCTCGCCCGTCTCATACACTCACCTGTGTTTTCAGAGCCATCGGCCATGTGATGTCATCGCTGTTCTACCCCCTGCTGACCTTTGCCCTGCTGTCTGTGGTCATCGCATACTGGGCGATCACCGCTGTGTATCCTATAGAGAACAGTGACACTGGGACACACAGAGTGACTGTGATTTATGTTGTGATTATTTGATCTTCATCTGGGGTGTGGTGAACAGCTACACTGTTGTTTCCTCAAACTCTTTAGTGAAAGATGTGGGGATTTTAAATATCACAGATTAATACTGTTTCCACATGGATTGGATCTCCTTAGCTGTTCTATAGATTTTTGTCCACCTCCAATGAACCAGTGTACAAGGTGTTCAATACTACAGAATGCGTGTATTCCAGAACAACCTGCAATCCTGAGGTCAGCGCATTATTTTGTCATGTCACCTGTTTATTGGCTGATTTTTTTATCATGATCTATTCCAGTTCGTTTTAATGTGGGTGGCCTGTGTATGTGTTTATGTTTCTGTGTATGTACTATTTGTTTTGCAGATTTCCAGAGCAAAACCCAATCAACTTATTCATGTTTTCTCTCCTCAGACCTTCAACAGCTCAAACATCACCAGTGAATGTCCTGATGCCGAGTGTCTGTTTACCTTTTATGGAGGAGAGACGTTATACCACAAGTACCTGATTCTGTTCCAGTTCTATAATTTATTCCTCTTCTTCTGGTGTGCCAACTTTGTGACGGCGCTGGGGCAGGTCACTCTGGCCGGGGCCTTTGCGTCTTATTACTGGGCCTACAAAAAGCCTGACGATATCCCAGCATTCCCAGTCTTCAATTCTCTGGGACGGGCCCTCAGGTGTGTGATTGCAGAAACAGGCTCCTGTTTCTTCCTCTTACTTATTGTCTTTAAAAGGTTGTTGATAAGTTTGATCATACGGATGCGTCTCTCCTTCAGGTACCACACGGGTTCTCTGGCGTTTGGGTCACTCATTCTGGCTGTTGTTCAGGTCATCAGGGTCATACTGGAGTATCTGGACCAGAAGCTGAAAGGTTTTACCTCATATATGTGTCTTTAGAAACCCATTTCAATCCATTTGAAAATGTTTGTTCCTCTGTGAAACACAAATGAGAAAAAATATATTTATAACTTAATGATTATAATTGTAACATATTTTTAAAGAATGCGGATTAAAAGCAAACAGAAATACATCACTCATCTGACCTTTTTAACTTATGCAATATTGTTGAAATATTGTATACTGTATGGTGATGGACAGTTCACAAAAGTGAAGTACAGAATACTGAATACAGGCGATTTATATATTTATTACTATTTAATATTGTATGAATCACTTGATTGCATTGATTGTGGTTTACTGCCCTCAGGTGCCCAAAACAGGTGTGCTAAATTCCTGCTGAGCTGTTTGAAGTGCTGCTTCTGGTGCCTGGAGAAGTTCATCAAGTTCCTGAACCGGAACGCTTATATCATGGTAATTCTTCATGAAGCATTTGAGGAACATAGATGCTCAGAATGCTGGAGTTTAATCAAGGATCCTGTCTGTTCAGGTGGCAATATACGGTAAAAACTTCTGTACGTCTGCCAAAGACGCGTTCTTCCTGTTGATGAGGAACATCGTCCGGTACGTGCCGCCTGGATCTGAACCTGAATCAGCCGCTTTGTGTTGTGTGAAGTATCTCAGTATGTAATAACAATGTTTTCTCCACCACAGTGTGCTGGTTCTGGACAAGGTGACTGACTTCCTGTTGTTTTTGGGCAAGCTTCTCATCGTGGGAATTGTGGGTGAGTGATGTGATCACAAACTGACAGATTGTGGAACTGACATCTTAAATATCAAAACACACACGTCCCCGTGTGTACTAACTGTCATGTCCTCCAATCAGGAATCTGTTCGTTCTTCTTTTTCACGGGTAAGATTAAGCTAGTGGAGGAAGCCGCTCCGTCTCTTAACTATTACTGGGTGCCAATATTGGTGAGTGAACTGCATTACTCCAGCAGTACTAGTTTATCCATGTAGTAAAATTACGTTACGTAAGTTGCGTTTCCCCTCATTTGCAGACGGTGATGTTTGGCGCCTATCTGATCGCTCACGGTTTCTTCAGCGTTTATGCGATGTGTGTGGACACACTCTTCCTCTGCTTCTGTAAGTGTGCAGGAACTTTGTGTATTCCATAAGGTGCAATATGAACAAATCTAGTGTTTGGCTGCAGAACAGAACAAAGGTTTAATGATTATCAGCTGATAAATGTTTGGTCACAAACGCAAACAAAGCTAAATATATTTCTGGTGCTCAAGCTTTCTGTCTTCTTACATGTTCTTTCCTCAAATGCAATAAAGTAACAGTCTTCAGATGCTTGTTAGTGCTCACAGAAGTATTCACGAGTGTTCCTGAGTGTTCCTGCTCATTTTCTCCATAGAACCAAAACCACCAGAAGAGTCAAAACACTATGACTGTGATATTTATAACCAAGATCATTGATAACGTGATAATACTACACTTAGGATAATATTGTGAATAATTCAATATCTGGTTGACACTATAAGTAACACAGTAGGTGATGCTTATAGACCTGTTTAACATTTTGCCTTAAGAGTCACAATGGCTGCAAACTGTCTGTCTGCCTCCCGACACTCATATTTTAAAAAACAAAAAAAACACAAAACTAACAAATTTAAATATGAACTGATAGCAGTATTGTTTTTTAGTTCAACTGTTGTCCCTCACTTGGCTCATTTACATAGTTTACTGCTGAGCTCGTTTGCCAAGACTCATGTTTCTATAGTAACAGAGACTGATTGGTGGAGCAGAATTATGGGTAGTGTTGTTTTTATACATTATTGTTGAAAGTCAATTTCTTTACGAGGAAAATGAGCAGGATTTTTACTTCCTGGAACCTGATTGTTGATATCCGTCAGTTGCTTACAGGGGCTTTTGACTTGCTCTGTGTCTAACTGTTTTCCTTCTGTCTCTCCTTCTGTCTTTTCAACATGATTTCAACCAATCATGTGTCCTTGCACTGCCTCCTGCTACATGCTCTCAAAAACACTAACAATTACAAAATAACAATCACGCACAAACGTAAAATCAAGGCGAAGACCTGGAAAGAAATGACGGTTCCTCCGACAAGCCGTTTTTTATGTCCACCGAGCTGCATCAGATCTTATCTATTGAACCGAGCACAGAAGAACCGGACCGTGTGGAGACCCCTGTTGTACAGGTGCAAGCAGAAGAGGAAGTCCCACTGCAGGAGAATGGAGAGGTTCAGCTCAAACAGCAGGGCATTCTTAAGCAGGAGCAAGAAGARGAGACGCCACTAAATCAGGAGACCCACACTGAGGAACCTCCTCGAGAAACACAACCTCCAGAGGCACCTACAGCTGCAGAGGAGAAACCTGAAGAACAAGTTACGGCACAAGAGCCCGAACCTTCGCAAGCCACGCCGCAACAGAACGGACCCCAGAAGCTGGATGCTGATGACAAGGAGGAGCAGGTGGCCCAACCACAAGCAGAAGCACCACAGGCAGAGAACCTACAAGAAGAAGAACCAGAGGAACCGAAACCTCAAGAAAACGGACCTCAGGAGAGTGAGACTCTGCTTACCCCTCAGGAATAGCTGGACAGGAAGTACAGGGGTGCTTGGTGAAGGTGGCGCTGATTTCAGTACTCTGGGGACTGGTGCACTTTGGTGGCTTTGATGAGCCATTAGAATACATGTAAAAGTACCTCCTTCAATTGAGTCACAATGTTTACGCAAACAATCAGTTTTAAGAACTGTCTCTTAATTAATAATCACTTATCATCATGGATGGCATGACACTAAGTGGAAGAAAAGTGGTTATATATAATATATATATATATATATAAACCCCATTAGATGTGCCTACGCAACACTTGTAGAACGTGAGTGTGTTAGTGTTTATGTAGGAAGTTTTACCGTAAGGACATGTCAAAGTGTAGGTGATCGACTTGTGCCTAATCATCGTTATTAATCAATGTCTTAATCACACTGAAGAATGCAAAAAGGTCTCGCAGTATTGCTACGATTACAGCAACCACAAAACAAAACAGCCTGTTTACAGTCAAACCAGCCAAAACCAAACAATGACATTTTGTAAGAACTTGTGCAGTTGTATCTGAAAATGTGATAATTACCTAATGTGATCGTTACTGATGGAAATTAACAAAAAAAAAGCAAATGTCACCAAACAGCACTGGCTTAAAAACAATCAGTGAAATGTGTTGCTGTTATATTTTGGTCTGCTGGTTATTGTATTGCAACATTTTAAATGGCTGATATTTGTTGCTTTTGCCTCTTTTCTACCTCTGTGCTTCACTTTTGCCGGTCTTTGCATGTTGCTCATCTGATCTTAAAGCGCTTTAATAAATCTCTGTGTTGTTCGCAGCTTCTCTTGATAATATTTATCTTTTGGAGAATGTTCATATTACAGTTTATTAAAACGTCCACATGCACTACAGATGTTGTTGTTTCTTGCCTCAACCTGAATGTGGTTTCAACAGTGGAGGATCTGGAGCGCAACGACGGCACAGCAGAAAGACCGTATGTCATGCCAGAAAGCCTTCTGTCCATCCTGAAGAAAACCAATGAAGGGCCCAAAACAGCCTCATGAAGAGAGGAACAGATTGAACTGGGAAAACATCTGTTTTTTTTCTGTAATCGATGCACTGATTGCCCAGACACCAGTGAAACAATTTCAACATTACAACAGATGACACATAACTAAAGCCAAAAGTATTATCCTTTAATTTTGTTGTTAGCTGATAAAACTGAATTTTGTGTTGTAATTTGTATATATGACCGTATTGCTTTGTTTTAACACAAGTATTATGCTTTTATCTTTTGTCAGTTTAGTGTTTTAGTGAGTTAAGTGATGCTTTTTGAATGGTTCTCAATTACTGTGAATAATTCATTATCCTTATAATTTTTTTTCACCTGATACTGTTGATATCACGTTTACAATGGATGCCATTTATTTTGATATAAGAATAAATTGTTTCTTTCGTGTTTGTCCAAAAAGTGAGTTTCTCCTGTGTAAAGCAGTAACCTGGGGTCCATTCTTTGTACATCGCTCACTACACCCAAAAACTAATGACAAATAAACAAAAACTGATCTGGGGAGCCGGGGAGTGTGTTTTTCCCACAAAAGCGTTAAATATGCAACAGTTTACACAGATGGGGAAATATGGCCTTGCTTTGCTTTTATAATGTATTGTTAATTTATTAAATTGTTCACAGATTGTCCACAGGCACATACAGGTAACATTCAGTCCTCGTATATGCAAAGTCTTGTAAGAAACTTTAAAGACATTGACGCTGAAAAACTCTAAAGATAAACCTGAAACGAGATAGATGCCACAGTCTTGATTTAATTCTTTAATAAATGTCAAGTATATATTTGGTGCTGTGAGGCCGCTGCGCCCCCTGGCGGAACCCAACTGCAGTGTCAGTGGGAACCGCTCAGTGACGTCACTTCCGCGGTCATCTGCGCGCCGGTTGCAGTTTCTCCAGCAGAGGGAAGCAGAGCATTTGTCAAGAGACGAGGACCTGCGTGTGTAAGTTACAACATTAATTTACTATATAACTATAATAGTATGTAGTATTGTTTTAAGAATTTACTGCTCCAGACTGGCGTGTCCCGTTTAGTTGTGCTGTGTTTGTAAAAAGAGCCTTTCACCTTGCTTAGCCTGACAGAAAAGCGTTCCTGCGGTTTTGGGACATGAGCCAAGCTCAAAATTAAATCCACTGACCTTTCTGGTATTGAATAGGAACTCAGCTTGTGCTTTGTGTCTCAGTTTAGCACCTGTGGTTGTTGCAGGAGACGCGTGGTTGGCAGTGGACCAGCGCAAATAACACTTTCATAATGTCGGGTTTAAAGGGAAACTTACACTAGGCGCTCTGAACCTCGCCGAACTCTGGTTCGTTTGACCAGTGTGATCGCTCCCAGTTCGTTTGCCTCGTGGGTGTTTGTGAGAGGATGTATGGAGAAACTACATGATTATAAAAAGATGATGTTTAAAGTTCTTTAATGGATGCCAGACAGACGCTTTGAGGTCATCGGGCCCTTTAACCTCCTTGTTGGCCAGAGTCCCGTGTCAGACAGATCACACTCACGTCTCAGACCAGTTACACTTCGACAGCAGAGCCATTCAAAATAAATATTTAATGCTGCTTTTAAATAAAAAATCCTGATATGTAACAAATGTGACACATTGTTTATTGATTTACTTTATAATCTTCAATTTAATGACCAAAATAACCTACAGTTATTCACAACGAGGAGCCTATAGATTACAAAACCAAGCTCATGCGGTTTTCCGACATATGTTAAAAACTCAACACATAAAAAAACCACAATATTTCTAAATGGCTCTTTCAACAATGTTGACAGGGACACTGTACCCCGGTTTTGAACCCAAGGCAGCAGCTTGTCACATCCCCAAAATATTGCGAGAATTGAGATGGCAAAATCTTCGCCAAATTTCATGATGAAATATAAGATAAAAAATGTTTTTTAAAAAAGGAAAGCGTTTATGATTTCTGTTATATGTGGTTGTAAAATGCTAAACTGCCTATTTTATAATACACTGTGAAGGTGGGAATGAAACTGTTTTGACGCTGCCTACTTCCATACTATATAGTTAATGAAAATCAGTATGCTTAAAGTACAGTATGTAAGAAACCTCCATATGCAAAAAACAGTAGATGAGAAATCCTCAGGTAATCTACTGGTAATCTAAGGCAGCTGTGCCTGTGCGAGTGCACTCTTAGTCACTACCCAGAGACATTGACAGACCTGTTTGTTTAATGTGCTTGTTAGAAAGCGGTTAGGTCAGCATTTTTTGTGTGGTTCATTTTAGGGTAAGTGACACCCAATTCTTTCTCTGTGTAAGCAGGTTTTTCCGTGTTTGTTTGAATGAACCTAACGTTCATTTCGTTTAATGTGGTTTTAACTGAGCTGGAAGCAATATGATATCGATGCCACCTGTACACGCTTGCCTTCCTCACGTGACATTCACCACTGCCTCCATGACCCAGTAACCCACACTGAAACAAGACTCATACTCTGTTCCTGCCCATGTTACTGCTGTTGTTGATTAACCCACTTTTATATATTATTCCATTTCTCCTGTGTCTCGCCTGGACTTGATACAGCGGCTAATTGGAAACACACTGCTTAGATACTTCCTAGAACAGTTCTATTTTAAATCCACGGCTGAAGGTCCAAACGGTGGATAAATCAAGAAAAGGTGCATGAGATTAATAAGCCTGTTTTGGCAGCGTTGCTTCGTTCAGATGATTTAAATACATTGTTATTACTTCTCACGAGCATCAGAAAAGATGTTGTCATACTTGACGACAGATTATAATTAGCATATAAGCATAATGTAAAAGATAACAGTGTGGTTAGTTTACAGTTTAAACCGACCAATAGCCTGTTTATATGCCTCTGTGTACAAGCGACCATGTAATTGGTAACTAGTTTATCTTTATCAGGCATCTCCTCACTTGACTCGCCCTCATGAGACCGGCCTCATGTGAGCCCTCGGTCACGTGTCCGCCCCTCGTGTCCACGTAGGTGTTTGGATTAGAGCAGCAGAGCTCGGGGTGTGGCTGAGACACAGATCTTCTCCAGTGGGGTATGATGAACCAGTGCTGTTATAAACAGACTCATTTTGTTGTTTCTGTGAGTCAGTGAGTTTCCTCCCCAGCAGCTGCTGGTCACTTCACACTCTGCGCTGTGTTTAGTGGGTTTGTTTGGCTGCAGATATGAAGCTCTGTAAGTCATTACAGAGTTTCCCCGAGTCACGCTCTCTTACAAGATGCAGGTTCAAGACAGTATGGTCGCTCTTAAGAAGGGCCTTATTTGGCATGATGTGTGTGTGTTTGAGTGAATGGAACAAGAGCGAGAGATTGTGAGAGAGTTCAGAAGGGTCTGTCAGAGGACAGTTTAGAAAATACAGACCAGTTGACCGTGGTGGTATCAATGAATTGATTAATTTTTTCAATTATGTTAATGCTGATATATTAAAAGCGAGGACGATGCTCCTTCAAGGAAACAAAAAATTGGAGTCTCACCTAAGAGCAATATTTGGGGAACGGTGCCAGAAAACAAGAATATTATTCTCATTTTTAGATTTATAAATGACCTTGCCTATTTAAAACTCACCGGGATTGATTTGCAAAGTTATTGTGGGTGGTTTCCATGGCATTGCTGAGGGTTTGCTGAAGGTTTATTGGTCCAGGTCCACTCCAAGACTATTTTGGTCCCTCATTACGTTTGTATTCTGCTTCTACAAATGAGTGTCATGTCTGTAAGATTAACATGTGCTTGTCTGCAGTGCATGTAGGTCAAGACTGAGCTGTATTAGGGGCTTGTGTTGGGACACACGCATGGTTAAACTAACAGGTTGTCGTCGGCAACAGGTAACTGGACAT
>JAZGTJ010007081.1:0-23583 GCA_036877575.1 Botia almorhae
CTTTAGCCAGTCTAAGGTCTTCAACAACCGAGAGCAGTGCAGTCTCGGTCGAATGACCTTTCTTGAAGCCGGATTGGTAGATATCCAAGAGGTTGTTCTGGGAAAGAAAGGCAGAGAGTTGACTGAATACGGCTTTTTCTAGAATTTTGGCCATGAATGGAAGCAGGGATACCGATCTGTAACTTTCAAGAAGTGTTGGATCTAGGTTGTTTCTTTAGCAGTGGGGTTACCCTAGCCTGCTTAAATGAAGTGGGGAAAATGCCAGTGTGGAGAGATGTATTAATTATATGAGTAAGAGCTGGTGTTACTGCTGGCGAAATGGCTTGTAACAGATGAGAGGAATAGGATCGAGTGGGCAGGTGGTAGGATGGCTGGATGACATGAGTTTGGAGACCTCAGAGTCAGAGAGCTGAGAAAAAGAGGTGAGTGTTTGTGGAGTTGCTGGTGTAATATTGATGTCAGTATGAGGTGTGGCAAATTGGGCACTGACTGTTGCAGTCTTGTTGATGAAGATTAACACTTAACATGCACTATCCAGAAAATCATGTTTCCTGATTCCAGCAGCGTTCTGCAAGCTAATAAATAACCTGTTTTTTTATTAGTTCAGTTGCACTGCACCACAGGTAATGTTTAAGGGCTAGAACAGTTAAATAATGGTGGTGAGTAAACAGGTACAAAATGGGAGGAAAACACTTGATTATGAAATCATCGGTATAGCAGTATAAAATTAGATACTGTGAATGGATTTGTTAATTGTTAGATAATCTGTAGACATCTCAACTTTGTTGTCTTGAGTAATAAAGTTTGCATTACTTGGCACCTGGAGCCTTTGATTCAAGAGTCTTCTTTCTGAGACACACAAGCTGAATACAGATTTTTCTACATCTTTGACACCTAAGTGTGAAGACTGGAAAAGAACAGGAGATTTCTGTAAGGAGGCTGCACCTGTCTTGGAGTAAGAAAATGATCATCCAGTTTAGACTCGTTCTAATGCTATCACACGAGTAATAGCTCATAATTAGATCTACATAAGCAGCAGAAAGCGGAGTATGACCTGTCTCAGCACCCGCCTGAGGGTGCGCCAAAACTGAGTTAACTGAGTTCAAGACTGAGTATCAAAGGCGTTGTTCTGGCCAGTCAGTCTGGATCTCAGATATATGTCCAAAAATGGCAGCTTTTCATGGCATGGTATAACAATGCCACTGAGGCTTATCTGCTAAAGCATATCTTCGTCTTTTGGAATGAGGGCCCACTCTCTAGCATCCTTCAAGGCTCTGTCTAGAAGTGTGTCCTTATGTGATGTTTGTGCTGTGGCAGGCCAAGATACCAATGTCCAGATCACCTGTTGGTATTTAGCATACAACCCTTCAAACTTGAGGTGGTCCACAGTCTGGGGCCACGGATGGCTGACTTCCTCTCCAGAAATAGGGGGAGAGTTGATGCAGGCCAGATGGCTCCACAGCCTGAGTTGGCCGGTGGAGGTATGTGGAAAGTGAGGCGTGGTTTTGACGCCCCACAGTGTCACAGCTACTCATATTTTGGGTAACTTTAACCCTGCAACAGACACACTTTTATGACAGGTGATGTCCTGCAAAGAGAGGAGACTCCATTCTCTGGTGATCACGGCCCCTCCCGTTGACCACTATGATACTCCCTGTCCAAGACCCCAATTAGTGTGGATGCCCTGGCACACAGCTGGCTCTTGGGTGTATGCAATTATGCATTTCCCCCAGTGAGGCTGAATGTGCACTGCTTGCTGTAGCTCCTCCCTGGCTTATCCCTCTGAGGTAGAACCTTTTTTTAGAGGTAAAGCATGATCTGGCACCATGATTTGGAATGTCTGGCCAGTGGCATCTCTTACATTTACATTTATGCATTTGGCAGGCGCTTTTATCCAAAGCGACTTAGATTGCATTATACTATACATACATTGCATTATACTATACATCTCTCAGCATACAACCTATGCTAACAATAGGTTGCTATCTCTGAGCAGCCCTTTTTGGTTTTAGAGAGTGGAAGTGGAAGACTGTCTCCAAACAGAGGCCAACCAATTGGATTGTGGATGCCATTTTCTTGGCATACCAAGCCCAGGGCATGCCCTGGCACTTAAGAGCATGAGCAATGTCAAACTGCACCTCCTTAACAGATGTCTCTAGAGTGGTGGGCTGGGCTACACCCCTAACCTTCACAAGATTTTATAATCTCTGGAGCCGGTTTTTGTCCTGAATATTACTGAGTGCTGACAGATTAAATTTGGGTATCACTTGCACTCAGTGGTTACTGTGGTTTTAAATTAATTCTGTACTAGGCAAAACACTTCACAGATACTTTTCCATTTGTGTCACTTCCCTGCTTTTAAGTCCATGTAATGTATTCTTCACATGTTAACATTCCTACAGACAGGATATGGTCTCTGTATTGTCCTCTTTATGTATAAAACAAGGGACATATCAGCAATGCAACCACAGGTCTGCACAGCTTTTTTTATCAAAAATAAATAAAAAACAGAACTGGTCTGATAATGGATTAAGTTACATATTCGTATTATAAATTGATTGTCCTGTCGCTTTGTGACTCAGAAGATGGAGACATCTTACTTAGGGCACTGGAAGCTTGCAATGTGTATGGGTAACCTTGTTAGCAGGCATACAGCAGCTTGCCAAAATTGCACCACCAGATCATGTGACATGGTCAAAGCGGTGTGCCGTTTAGTACAGGGACCCTTAGTGTCATTGCACTGACACAACCTTGAGTAAGTGACTGACAGGGAACATATTGCCATAGATTCACTAGTAGTGCAAACTCTGCTGGTTGTATAGCTTGCACCATGGGCTCTTATAGTCCCCACAGCTCTTGCAAACGCATCTCCTCCCGTAACTGCTGACCATTCATAAAGTCTTTCATCAGTGCTCTCAACCCCTCAGTGAATACAACAGCCTGCAAGACCAGCTTGGCTGCTGGATGACCAATCTTTGAGAAAACCTCAGGAACCCTTTTGTTATCTTCTCTTCCTCTGCTGTGTGAGCTGTTTTAATAGCGGATGGTTCACTTTGGGATGCAGACACAAGGTACAACAGTGTCAGCTTGCACTATCCATTGCCATCTGAATAAAAAGGGACGCTATGGTAGGAGACCCAGGAGGACACCACTGCTGACACAAAGGCATAAAAAATCAAGACTGGAGTTTGCCAGAACGTATGTGAGAAAACCACAATCCTTCTGGGAGAATGGGATGTGGACAGATGAGAAAAAAGTAGGGCTTTTTGGTAAAGGACATCATGGCACTGATTACAGAAAAAGAAATGAGGCCTTCAAAGAAAAGAACACAGTCCCTACAGTCAAACATGGTGGAGGTTCATATATGTTTTGGGGTCGCTTTGCTGCTTCTGGCACTGGATGCCTTGACTGTGTGAACGGTATCATGAAATCTGATAATTACCAAGAAAGTTTGTGGTGCAACATAGTGGCCAGTGTCAAAAAGCAGCTTCTCCACCAGAGGTCATGGGTCTTTCAGCAGGTCAATGACCCGAAACACACTTCAAAAAGCATTCAGAAATGGTTACAAACAAAGCGCCGGAAAGTTCTGAAATGGCCAGCAATGGGTCCAGATCTGAATCCCATAGAACACCTGTGGAGACATCTCAAAACATCAATCTGAACAATCTGAATGACCTGGAGCAGTTTGCAAAAGAAGAGTGGTCCAAAATTCTAGTAGAGAGGTGTAAGAAACTTATTCATGGTTACAGGAAGCAATTGATTGCAGTTATTTTTCCAAGAGGGGTGCTACCAAATATTAAGTTAAGGGTGCCAATAATTTTGTCCAGTGCATTTTTTGGGGTTCCGTGTGGAATTGTTTCAGATTTGACTTTTCTTCTCTGTTTTTTTGTGTTGTTCCAATGCAAACAAAAAAAATAAACATGTGAGTACCAAAACATTTGCAACTGCAACAATGTTTTGAGAGAAGGGTTGCATTTTATGACAGAATTGCAAGGGTGCCAATATTTTTGGACATGACAATGTGATACCACCTCATTATCCCCCTTTACACATAACATGGTTCAGTCAATTCACTCTGCACTCTGCCACACGTAATGCAAGGCTGTGACATTATAAATGGGCACCTGTGGTTTGCATGGTAAATCTTGTTTGTATAAGGCAAGTGGGCTATTGCGGCAGGGAAAGGAGCAAAGGAAAATAGATTATATGTCTGTACACTCACGCTACCAAAGGACAGGGTAAGGAAACTGAGTGTCCTGGTGTATACTAGTGTCCT
Organism: Botia almorhae; assembly: GCA_036877575.1. NCBI lineage: Eukaryota > Metazoa > Chordata > Actinopteri > Cypriniformes > Botiidae > Botia > Botia almorhae. The sequence goes on from JAZGTJ010007081.1 coordinate 4,277, forward strand.
GGTGATGGACCATGTGACAGCACTACTTCCTTCGAAAGATAATACAAATTAAAATAATAATACTTGGGAGTATTAACCATTTAAATAATTGTGTGGGGACATAAGTAGTATTATAAATTTCCATTCTTTTCATGCTGTGTAACATATAATCAAAGCTTTATGCAAGACTAAACTACCTCCTAAAAATTGAAATAATTAAAATAAACAAATTGAAATAATTCAGAGAATGTATCTTTTTATTTTGTTAATTTATCCTTTCATTTTTTTGTAGCCCATTGACTTTTTTGTTTGCTATAAAGATAAATCTAACAAAACTGGTGAAAACACTATATATTATTTGGTCTTATTATTTCGTGTAATTTCTAGTTGTTTTCCTGACTTAAGGGTGTTTACATATAGTGTTTACATATATACTCAGATTTGTTCTTTAGGCCAGTCAGATACAATGCATTCCTGATTGCCCCAATGCCTCTTATAGAAACAAGCTCCTCTGTTTCTTTTTGGATACCACCTTGAGTAGGTGCAGGTCGGTAAGCATGGGGGGCAACATGGAGAACTCACTGAGAGAAAAACCACTGGGTCTAATAGGTGGACCTCTCAGCCCTGCCACGCTAACTTCTCAAGTTTTTAGTTGTGGCAGCTGAGATCACCATCACATTTGGGACTTGTGATGATTATGAAATCTGAGTTATGGCATCAGAGGGCACGCTGCCTAGACTTAGACGATTAATTGGAAACTCTGTTCCTCAAAGAACCAACCAAGAGACTGTAAAAGAGCTGCACACGGTGAACAATCTTTTTTAAGGCAACTAAGATTACAGTGCGCACCCTGGAATGACATCTGTGGCTCATTTGTGGAGATGTGAGAAATAAAGAGAGTTTGCTTTCTTGATGTGCCCAAAACTTGTTTAAGGACACTGTTGAGGACTTCACCCTAGTTCTCTGTGGTGAGAAAGCAGACTGACTTAATTAAACACATCCTGCCTCACCATGATCTGCCCTATGATGACTGACAACGGCACACTCTCAGTCTGCTCCTTATCTGACTCCCCCTCCTGCATTGTAACCAATATTACTGGCCAAGAAACCTGAAGCTAAAAAGAGTCACCCTAAAAGATCTGTGCAAAGAAAGGCAGTGCCACCTGTCCACCAGGACACTGCCAAGGAAGATGGTCAATCTGCAGAGCATGGATGGACAAAGTGGACCATCCCCACCTCCAATACTGCCATGCCCTCCCGGGCACTGGTGCTCAAATTGTCAATAAAAGAGCAGTTTTCTCTTTCTTTGTCTTTTGTCTCCTTCTTTGTCTTGACCTGAGGTCATTTGTGGTTCTCTTTCATCAGATGGCCTGTTGATGGAGGGTCTGTTGAATCGGGTAAGTATGGCAGTCAGGGGCACACTGCTTTTTTGACTGTCAACCAACAACACACACAGCTGTGCACCATCCAGCCCTAGCACAATGAAGGAAATTACTCTTCTGGCATAGGAATCACTCTCCAACTTGTCACAGTGGCTCGTGACAATAATTTGTCTAGGTTACATGACCCAGTTCACACAGCACAGACTTCGAGTTTCAGTGGTGTGCTCTTTACCTTGATGCTATGGTTTGCTTTTGTAACGAATGATTGAGATGAGTGGTGGTAATTGGCCTTGGTGAGCACCTATTAGCAATGAGTTCCCTTTACTTAAGAGCTGTTGGCTAAAGCCTGTGATGTGTCATGTCCGGCTCTTCCCCCTCTCTGTTGTTGACGATAGCTGCAGGTATGTACCGATAGCATGTAGCGGTTTGCTTTTAGTTGCTGTGCATGTGGCAATAATGAGTAACTGTTGCATTCTAGCTTGTCTTTTCCCCTTGTTGTTCCTGCGGTTGGTTTCATTAAGTGGATTCTCAGACTGTTCACCTCTCAGGTACGTGCAAACTGTTCGGTGGAAAGCAGATAGTTTAGTTTCGCTCTGGTAGTGGCTGATGTTCCAAGTTATGTGCAGTATCCCCGTTAAACGGCGGGCTGTATGAATGCTGTGTACCTATGCTGGTGAATTAATAAGAGAGCACATTGCCCATTTTTGGTAAGTGTCATTATGCATATAGCTACGAGCCGAAACTTTTAGTAAGCGATGTATTACTCTTAGTAATTGTTTTGTTGTGTTCTGTTTTTATTTGGCCTAGAATTCTCCCTCTCGTTTTCTTGTTCTGGGCGCTCGCTTTCTGCTGTTGCCGTAATACAGTCTTGTCGCTTCTCTGCTGCCGCTATTGCGAGAACACCGTTACCTCTCAACTAGAGGGGACTGTTGTTGCTGTCTGGTTTCATTTTTATTTTTTATTTATAGTTTATTTTTACGTTGAAGTGATGCTCACTGATTTCCCGAACTGGAGCGCTAAATAACGTGTCTGCTCCGTGTGAGCTTTTTCTTCCTTGTTCTTTGAGTTTGAGTTGATTTTGTTTTCTTTTTCTTTTGTTTGTTCTGTTTAATACTTGGATATTGTTCGTGACAGTCTATTCATTTACTATTATTATTGTTGTTAGTATTATCATTGTTATTGTCTGTTTTATAGTTATTTTGAACCCTCAAACTGTGGGATATTGTGGGTTTATGTTTTGAAGTTTGTTTGCCTGTTTGTCTGTTTGTTTATTTATTTTGTTTTTTTGTTTTAGGCGCTGAGCTTCCACGGGTGAAAGATCTCTAGTGGTGGTGGTGCTCATCTAACGACATCTAATGTGATTTTGTTTTTCTTTCTTTAGATTTAATTTTGTATTAATAAACTTTTGTATTTTTTATACGATACCCACGTTTCTGCCTACCTTATTTAAGAGAGTCGAACCTGTGTGTCCTTAAAGCTTTTTAGGTGTCAGTCATATTTCCCTGGGTGAAATTCCCAAGGTGGCGGAAGCGAAACTGCTGGTGACTGAAACCTGTACCACTCCGTCACGCTTTCAAGGCATGAACATATCATTACAAAGTCCTCTTCTTTGGTCTGGCCCTTTTGCCTCATCAGAATCAGCAGAAGAGGCTGCTGTTGTCCATTTCAGGGAGCATTGTATTTGCATACTGAATTACCTGGACAACTGCCTGATCCTTGCTCACTTGCGAAATCTGTTGTGCGAACACAGGGATCGGGTGCTTTGCCACCTCGACTACATGGAGCTTCAGGTCAACTGGGAAAAGAGCAAGCTCTCCCCCATGCAGTGCATCTCTTTTCTTGGTATGGAAATGATGGTTTATTCTACTGAAGAGTGGGTCCGGTCAACGTTGGCCTTCCTGAATATGTTCAGACACACTTCAGTGGTTATACTAAAGCATATTCAGAGGCTCCTGGGGCATATAGTGTCCTCTGTGGCTGTAGTACTGCTTAAGTTGATGCATATAAGACTGCTTCAAGACTGTCTCCAAGACCGAACTGAGAGATAAGCATGACAATTCAAAAACACACTTGTTATCATCATGCCCTTATGTCACCATACTTTCAGCCTGTGGTCCAACTTGTATTTTCTACAGGCAGGGGTGCCCCTAGAACAGGTCTCCAAACATGTTGTGGTAACAACACAGTCCAACTTGAGCCAGATCATCATTTGCAACAGGCATGCAGTGTCGGGCTATGAAAAGGCCACCAACAGTGTTGGCATATAAATTGCCTAGAGCTGCTGGCAGTTCTTCTTGCTCTGAGTTTCCAGTCATTGATCCAGAGCAAACATGAGTTCACCCCCAAGTCTCAGCAAATTTGATGTAGAGCTATGTTTTTTTAACAATTTCTACCTAATGTTAACTCTAAAGGAATTGTTTTGTTTTAAATCTATGGGGCGGTTAATAGGGTACTGTAACTTGTAGCATGTTTTAACATGACTGTATTATGCTAGCATTAATTAACCTGCCAATGTGAATATATATGTGTAAAGTTGTTAGTTTTTAGAAATGCATAAAATTCTAAACACAACATATACAACAAATATAAATGTGTTTTGTATGCCTAAAATGGAAAAGACAATCTAAAAGAAAGACAGATAGAAAAAAATAAGAAATCCTCAGCATGAGCTAAGAACTGAAACATGATACATCAAGTGGACAGAAATAGCCTTCTACCCTTTCAGCTATGAAAATGTGCTGGTGTGCAAGCACATGATTGGATGAGTTGCTGTTCTAAAACCTTGTGTACAAACACAAACAATTTCTGACACCTGACATAACCATTGAAAATAAGTAAATGTTCAGTACCGGATAATACTTCAGAAACACTTATTCATTCTTTAGCATTGTAGAATAATAGTAAACTCATCAAAACTTTGAAATAACACAAATGTAACTTTGGGAATTATGTTGTGTCTAAAGAAAATTGAAAATAACATAATATTATTATATATATTATATATAACTAAATTATATTCTAGCATGTTAGTGTGCCCTTATTGTCATTATTGTTTTGATTCTTCATTATTTGGTCCAAATGATCCATTAAAAAACAAAAACAATTTTAATAAAATTGTAATTTTCTAATAATTTATAAAAAGAAATTAATATGTTGACAATTATATTTTGTATACAATAATAATGTTAAACATTTAAGCAAATAACTTCAGATAAAAAGGTTTTAAAAATAAGAAACATTTCAGTCAAGTGTTTTTGACTGGTAGTGTACAAAAAAGTGACAGTCTTATGGTGTGCTCTTTTACCAGCTGATGAATCACATCTTGGGCAGCCATGAGTAATCTAAGATCTTTACTGCTGCCCAAGTGATAATTTGGGAATGAAATGGGGCAGTATGCCCCCACCCATGTGCCAAAGATAAGGTATTAATTTCATATGCAAACCTCAAAGTGTGACAAACTTAAATGTGATATCCTCTACATGGCATGCACTCACTCCATGAGTGCAATCCCACAACACAAGAGACAAGTATGTACTGGTCTCAATAAACAAAACTTTTTTAACCTTTTTAATGTTTAGCACTAATTCACTTTTCAGCACTAAAATTTCAAAAAGACCTGTAATCTTCAATGCATTAATATAATCTGAATTAATAATATAATCTTATTATAGGTCTGCTTAAAGAAGATTATACGATAATAAGATAATACTCATTTACAGATAATATATTTACATAATTGTAAGCATGCCTTTTTATTACTGTAAAATAAAAATATAAATTAAAAATATGTTGCATTGTTTTTTTACTGGTATAACACATGATGTATGCACACAAAATCTATCTTCTGACAGGATCATGGAAATTCCCGTCAAACTAATTTGGCTTGCAAAGAGCACTGATCTATTTAAGCCAGTGGAGATAACATATGGTACAGCTGTCTCTTTTACTGCTGAACAAGATGTTAAAAACTGCTCTCTCATAAGTAGATATTAACCAGGTTTCAGAAATGGGAACTAATCAGGCATTGCACCCAGACATGCAGGTCACAAGACAGCTAAGAAAGGTGATATGATGACATATAGCATCTAATACTTGATATAAAATGCCAGATAACATTTCATTAAATTTCTGGCTGACTCAAACATAATTGCATGGAGCATGGCGCTTTTAAGACCGCTTTTTTGCTTTAAATTCATAAAATTTATTTTAGACTATTCTTCTAACATGATGAACATGATTCCAATGCCAGGATGTGCCAAATGACATGCCAAACGTTTGGTTGTTTGTTTTTCCCTGTATGATCAAAAAGTTATATTCCAGCTGTTGACTTTTGATTATTCTAAATACAATGCACACTGAGTTAATTACTTAAAAGAATGCCTTTATGTTCACGATCTTATGTTTAAATGTACTTTTAATGTACTGTAATGCATATCATATTTCTTCCCTGCATCTTGCAACAAACTTGTTTCTCTGCTTGGTCCAGTAGTTGGTTTTTATATTACTGTAACAATATTCGTCTTGTTGCTGATGCAAGGATCAGTTCTTTAGAAAATAAACTCCCTGCCATGGAGATGTAAGAATGTTTAAAGATTAAAGGGTAAGATATAAGATATTTTATGTGGTTTGTTGCATGTGAACTGTATAAAGTGCATATGATCTGAACACTTACCACACTGGACTCCAAGCTGGTTATACAGTATAAAGTACTAATATTGATGAAAAAAAACAACAGATAGGAGCATATAGATAACGGCTACCAAACATTGTCTGTCTGATCTATCTCTCTCTCTCACTCACTATCTTAAGTTAAGATGATATAGACATTTAGGCAAATGTGGAAGAATATAAAAAAATTAGATCACTAATAAAACATAGAAAAGGGGGGTTGTTTAAACCCATTTAGGATACTGTCAGTTTAGATGCAATAATACACAATTATTGCAGTTATTACACACAAGCAAATCTGTCTAAGATAGATTCAAATGTTTATCTGCAGGTAAATTGTGTTTTTAAAACAAAAACAAATCGCTACTAAATGTGTTTCATTTACTGGAAAATAACAGGGTAATAAAATGCAGTGGGAACTGCTTAAAAAAACAAAGTGCAACAGATATAACGTTGTTAAATAGACTATTACCTGAGTTCGTCCTCCTCCGGATTATCGGCGGTGCGGTCCGGACCCGGCGGAAGGAACGCTGAGAGTTGATATAAGTAAAAAGTTGCCGCAGCCACCACAGCAATCAAACCCCAGATTGAGCGCATGGTCCGGGAAAGATCTATCTGAAAACCACCCTCCTACTGCTACACCTGTTAAATAGCATCTTATGTCAGTGGGCAGCTTATACAGTTACGTGTTCAGCCCAAGAACGTACGTGTACGTACTGTAATGTAACAGTGAGTATAAGTGAAATTTTAACCCGTCCCTTATATTTATATCAATGAAAAGGAGGAAAAATATATACTGGGTCTGAGTTCACCAAAACGTATATTTAATAGTACTTGGAGTCTCGGGTTCGGGGTCTCACATTAAACACATAACTACGAATAAATTGCTTATAAAATGCATCTGCACTTGTTTCAAGTCAGATCTCAATCTGGTCACTAACTGCTTGAATAAGACACATACACAGAAATCAGTAAAAAAAAGCTTGTATTCAATATCTGTTCCTTTTACATATTCATAAAAGAAATATATATATATATATATATATATATATATATAAACCTCCAGTTGATTACACACTTGAACAGTAANACGTTGTCAGTTAACAATTACGATAGAAGACAAAGAATGAAAATAAAAAAATAGTCCAATCAATGAAAGCAAACATAGATGAACACTGAGTCCTGAATTAAATTGGAATGTGTTTGACTCAGTTTAGTCAGTATGCGTGTATGAATGACTACAGAGTCCTAGTCGGAGCGAAAGATGAAGAAACTTTTCCTCCCTTAGAACGAACTAGCCTTCTGATTGCGCAATCCATCCATAGCGACATCCAGTGCATCCGCCCTCCACAAGCTAGCGCATAAGTGAAGTCAGCAACCATCGACCCACTTTTCTAATAGTCAATTTCACAACAGAATTAAACAAAAATACATTTGTAAATTTATTTTACATATCTGAACATACTATGCATCAAGCAAAAAAAATGCATATATGAATTTTGAATAACGACACGATTATTCTCAATTACCATAAATATAATAAAAAAGTCTTCCATCAATCCATTGACTCAATTATTTGAGTGGGTTACATCCTCCCCTGCTCAAAACTCTAATGTCCTCATCAGATACTTAATTAATTGTCTGACCCTTAAGGCTAAACAATGATTCACTCTGAGTTTAGATACTTAATTTGATACATGACCCATAACGCTAAACAACAGTTCACTCTGAGTTTTGTTGCATCTGTTGTTGCTCATCTGTTGTTGCATCATTTCAAGTACTTGACTGAAGTAGTTGGGCTGGTATTCTACATTTACACTTTGTTGCACACATTGGGCTTTTCAACCAACATAATCCTTTAATTTACTTGGGGGTCTCTTTTCTCTTTGGGACCTTTTCAGCCCAACAAAAAAAATCATGTCTTTCTTCGGCACTCAACTCATCATGCTGTACAGACACATTAGCATCTTCCTCCACTAAAGATGAAACATCTTGCTGAACTTCTGTTTCACAACAATCTTCAATTTCTCTCTCGTCAAGTTCATCCCTTAGCGAGTCACCTGGGTTCATTTCAACTTCTTGCTCGTTTGAAACACTAAGATTCAAGAAGGAATCAGGGATTTCTTGTGATGCTGTCCCCAACTAAAACTCTGGGGCATAAGGTTTTAGAGACACCCGTGGACTCTCAACTCTTCACAATGACGTTCTTCTGAATTACTTTTATGCACCCTGCGTGGATTTGTCGCTGCAGCTGCGGGAACCTCATTATCCATAGAAAGACTTGCTGAAAGAAACCCACAAGGGAGTAAAAGATCTCTGTGCAGGATACGCTCAGGGCCATCACCATTCTCACACAGACAACACAGAAGCCACAGTCTTGGCTGTTTGGTCCTTTGTAGAAAAAGCCCGGGAGTACAATGTGAAAAAGTCAGTGATTACTAAGATATTACAGATGTCACTTGAGTCTGGAACAGTTTCGTCATGTACTCTATCAAGGGCTCTATCTCTGAAACTAGGGGGAACAACCAACTGCCCATATTTTTGTCCGTACTGATCAGATACCATACGGTACAGCGCACCATCTACTAAACCTAATCTGGGCCTTTCCCTCAGCATTAGAATCACTTCCTTTGACTCATTGAGTCTATCTGAATGAGTTGGAGTCTCCCCAGACTCCACAAGACTAATTGCCCTTCTGATGGCTGCATCCTCTCTTTTTATCTTGTACCAATCAGCTGGAGTCATACTAGGTGAAGCAGGCCTGACAACATACACAGGGATTTCTGCATTTGGCTGCTTTGTCACCACATAGACCGTAGATTCCCAGTGATCTGCAATCTTGTGTTTTCTTCGAATGTTAATGTTCTTTACTAAGACACGATCACCAACATCAACTGAAGCAGCTGTAACTTTCTTATCCCATCTGGTCTTATTCATCAACTGTCTCTTTTCAGCATTTTGAACGGCCAGTTGATAGACATACCTCAATCTTCGCTTTAATTCAATAATGTAATGAGTATGAGTTCTGGAATTGTACCCCTTCGGGTTAATCCCAAAGCAAACACAGACAACACAGAAGCCACAGTCTTGGCTGTTTGGTCCTTCGTAGAAAAAGCCCAGGAGTACTATGTGAAAAAGTCAGTGATTACTAAGATATTACGGATGTCACTTGAGTCTGGCTCTAATGAAAGGTAATCAATACAGACTAGCTCCAAAGGAGCATAAGCTTTGATGTTCACTAGCTCTGCAGCCCTTTGAGCTTGTTTTTTCTCTTAATGCATCGCTACACTTTCGCTCAACACATTCTGCCATAAAATCTGGCTTGTGCAAGCTCCAAAGTTATTTTGTAACCCATATGCACAGTTTCGTCATGTACTCTATCAAGGGCTCTATCTCTGAAACTAGGGGGAACAATTAACTGCCCATATTTTTGTCCGTACTGATCAGATACCATACGGTACAGTGCACCATCTACTAAACCTAATCTGGGCCTTTCCCTCAGCATTAGAATCACTTCCTTTGACTCATTGAGTCATCTGCATGAGTTGGAGTCTCCCCAGACTCCACAAGACTAATTGCCCTTCTGATGGCTTCATCCTCTCTTTTTATCTTGTACCAATCAGCTGGAGTCATACTAGGTGAAGCAGTCTGTCTGGGCAAGTCTTCAGGATCTATTAAATCATCAGGAACTACATCTTCATCACAAAGTAACATCTCCACAGCCGGAGTTGGGCTAACTCTGCCTTCCAGCGAGTCTCCCTCATCACACTGCTGTGGAGTATGCATCTCACAATATACCGAATGTCTCAAACACACAGCTTTAATCTCTTCCTGACCAAACTGCTTAAACTCGATAACTGCACATTCTGCTTTGCTCAACAAACTTGCAATTTGTTAATTTATATGGATGGTCTCTGCATCGTCAATAAGTGTTTCTTGAGGATGCCGAGATAGCCTGTCCACGTCAACATTAGTTTGCCACTCAGTACTTGATATCGTAATCGTACGTTGACAAAGCTGCGAGCCACCTATGGCCAGCCGTATCCAGATTAGCTGTCATAAGCACATACACTAACGGGTTGTTGTCAGTTAGCACGGTAAACTTTGTGCCATACAGAAAATCATGACATTTTTCACACACAGCCCATTTAAGCGCCAAGTACTCTAACTTGTGTACAGGGTAGTTTTTCTTACTTTTCGACAGGCCATGGCTGGCATAGGCGATCACTCTTTTCTTTCCATTTTGAACCTGATAAAAAGCGGTGCCTAGGCCATTGACGCTGGCATCAGTGTGAAAAATATAGGGTAACTTCTAATCTGCAAAACACAGAACAGGTGTAGTTGTAAGATTTTAAATGATAGTGTCAAATGCAACTTGACACTCCTCATCCCATTTCCCAGCTAGAGACTGTGTTTCACTCTTTACACGACAAGATGATGATAACAGTCTAGTGGAAAATTTGCCTTGTAATAGTGCATTCGGAGGCTTAACTATCTGGGAATAGCCCCCAACAATGCGCCTGTAGTATCCTGCAAAACCTACGAATCCCCTCAGATCCCTGACAGTCTTCGGAATAGGCCATTCCTTTATGGTAGAAATCTTGTCTGGATCGGGGTGGATACCTAAAGCCGAAATAACATGCCCTAGATATTTTATGGAAGTTTGAAAAAATCTGCACTTAGAAGGTGCCAACTTCAGTCCAAAAGCAGAAATCCATTGGGGAACCTTTATGAGCCTGTTCTCATGCTGTTCAAGCGTGTCAGAAAAAATGATTAAGAAAAGCTATGACTTCTTGCAAATTCAAACCTGCCATGACTTTCTTCATGGTTCTTTGAAATGTTGCAGGAGAATTAGTCAGTGTGTGAGGTAAACGCAAATGGGGTAGTTAATGCTGTTTTGGGACAGTCACTTTCTTTTACAACAAAATGGCAGAGTACATTTGTACCCACTAGCAAAGGCAACCGAGCATTGTAGGCCTGATCAGGACAGACCAACGCTAATGCAACGATGACCACATCCGTTCCACAAGCAGGCTTGGGAAACTGTACCTCTATTTCAAGGTACCCAATGTAGGGAACTATTTGTTCTGTAGCTTCCTCAACCCGAAGTAAGTCTTCCATAGGGGTAATACCCCTATACTGTAAGTACTGCTTGTAGAAAGATTTGGCTGTAAGTTACTTGAGATCCTGTTTCAATTAAACAGTGACACTCAATTCCATCCAACCAAGCTTTACTTTCCCAAGGTTCCCCAATTAGAAAATTAGGAACCTGGTTACTCTTTTCTATGGAACTTTTCGCAACTCACAAATTGAACTTTTTGTTCCACAACAGAAGCTACTCCAAGTTTAATTACACAGTGGGTGTGGTCACTTTGGTGGGAGACCTCCTTTGCTCATGCTTCTGAACTAACTTTTGCTGCCCCAATGCTGCATTCACAGGGTTAGTGCAATGTTGCAAATAATGAGTGTCCTCACCACAACGGTAGCAACACCCACCAAAAGGGAGTGACTTTGGTTGAGTTTGAGGCACAGTGCATGATGGCTTCTTTCTTTGCCTCTTTTCTTAGATCCACTGGATGATGTTGCTCGCATGATTGCACAGACTGCAAGGTTACACTTGCATTGTGGTTAACAGAAGCCAATAAGAGAGATAGGAAGTCAGTGTTAAAAGAAATGCCATATAGTGGAGGTGATAGTAAACAGGATGTAGGGCAGACTTTTCAGACACATACTAATTCTCCTTTTGTCTGTCTCACTTCCACCCCCATATCACTATCCTGCGGCGGAGCTGCAAGCCCTGAAAGTGAACCCTGACCTCAACTTCTGCTCTACTCGATTCAGAACAAAACAACAGACCAACTGTGCAAGCATCAGCACCACCACCATCCTCGAACTCAGAGTTTGATGCAAAGAAAGATACAGATGAAGATGAGGGAGGTGAATACAGCGATTAGCGCAGAAGAACACGCAGCTACACAAAGAAAGATAAGACTTTAAATCTACAAGCACCCATGGTGGAAGTTTCTGGTCTAGATGGTCCGATGATGGTGTTTAGACCGTTGACTGCCTTAAATTCACACTGAAGAACAACAAGTGGATATGAAAGAGAAGAGGAAGGATAAACAATGAGCAGCAGTTGCAACTGGTTCTCCTGCAAGCTGTACGAGGGAACAGGTCACGACAGGACCCAGAGACAAAACTGTTCACAATAAAGACCATGCGAATAATAGAGGTCCACAAAGGAATTGGCAAGACCAGCGTGGACGACACAGCTGACCTCCTTGGTAACGCTGTGGGAAATTGACTGAGAAGTGAAGTGACTGAGAGATGTGGTGCGTGTTGGAACTGCGGGAAGATAGTAGCTTTCCTGTAGCTCAGTGGTTAGAGCATGGCATTAACAACGCCAAGGTCATGGGTTCGATCCCAGGGATTGCACATACTTAATGTATAATGATCAGTGTAGTATAATGCAATGTAAGTCACTTTGGATAAAAGCGTCTGCCAAATGCCTAAATGTAAATGTAAATTTAAGATGAAACATCAAGCTAAAGACTGTAATCGGCATTCCAGGAAGACAGACTGACTAGTGAAGGAGCAGTAAGGGGGGGTTCCGGCCATGCAGCCAGCTCTGCCAGAAAGAGGAAGTGGTAACATACTAACTACAAACACATACTCATACACTGATAATGCTCTCTGCAATGAAAAACTTGCTTGCAATACTGTTTCTTCCGAGTTGGATTTTGCTATGTACAAATCTGAATGTTTTAATAAATTGCCTAGATTTTCTCTGTGGGTAGAAGGTATGCAGATACCATTTCTAGTTGATAGTGTTCAAGTTGAAGTAGATCCACCATCCACCAACCTTTAACAGCTCCACTTCAGTGTGAAACTGAACAGGGTTGGACAACCACACATCAATTTGTGTTGTCCGACTCTTGCCCAGTACCACTGATAGCGAGAGACTTAATGTGCAAATTGGGTGTATGTAACTGCCAATGAGAATGGAGTCATGGTGACTGAATCAGCACACCCATGACATCCAGCTGAAGCTCAGTTTGCCTATGAGTGGTTAACACAAGACCCCAAATGGGCAACTAAAATTATGATCCAAAGACAAATTTATGCTGCCTAACGACCTACACTGCACGTCACATGCCGTAACAGAAAGAGACACATCTTTTGAAAGTAGTGGGTTCTTTGATCTGCCAGGAGAAACCATAAAAACCGAGTGGTTATTCTGGTCGGTGCACTAATGTGCACGCAGTGTCTCTCTGTCAAAGGATCAATTAAGATATTTTCTTATCCCAGATTCAGTTCCTCATATATCACTAGCAACAAGGGATGATGCAGAATGGTACACAGTTGGTACATTCGTAAAACAGTGTAGTCTGGCTACAAACTGGATGTTATGTGATCACAATGTGTATTATAGCGCCATATTGAAAGCTTATTGAAGTCCCAGTACTGCTGTGATTACTGTAACAAGAGTTTTGGTGCAAATAGCACAACCCCTGAATGCAATGTTTTCTGTATTAACTCCATCAGACGTTCACCCAGCATTATCCGCAGTGCCGGGTATGGTATAGGCTAAACAAAAATATGATTGTAGGCTTGATAAAGAACCGTGAACCAATTTCTATTACCCCAAAGTCAGATTATCATCCATGTCAAGCCCAATATCCCCTTAAACGTGAAGCCATTGATGGCATTACACCAGTTTTTAAATCATTATTAGAAGAAGGGATCATAGTTTCATGTCATGATTCACCTGTGCGCACTTCCTGTTAAAAAGATCAGAGAGGCTGGCCAGCCAACAGAAAGGAGATTTGTACAAGACCAGCAGGCAGTAAACACAGCTGTTCAACCTAGAGCACCAAATGTGCTAAATCCTTACACTATTATGTCAAAAATACCTAAAAGCTCACACTGATTTTGTGTTGTTGATTTTGCCAATTATTTCTTTAGTGTGCCAATGACTAAGGACAGACAATTTTGGGTTGCTTTTTAACTTTGATGGCAAGTCATACACTTTTCCATGTTTATGTCAAGGGTATTGTACAATCCTAACAATTTCATTAATAATGTTAGCCTGGCAGTGACAACAATTTCACAAACGATACTTTCTCATAAACGTAACTCTAATTTATCACTACAAGCTGCTGAACCAATTGCTCTCACATCTGCATGTACGCTGATGTCAGATAAACAAGTTACTATTTACACTGACTCTAGATAGAGCTGTTCTCCATTTGGAGCTGTTCACAATTTTGGGGCTTTGTGGAAACATAGAAAATTTCTCAAGTCAGATGGGAAATCTTAAATCTTTGGATCTTAAATGCTTGTTTTGTTTCTGACCTTTTAGAAGCTATTCTTCTCCCCAAACAGATTTCAGTCTGAAAATGCGCAGCGCACACACAAGTTAATGATTTCGTTTCTACAGGAAACGACAGAGCAGATGCATCTGCAAAACTAGCTGCCATCCAAGGCAAAGAGCTTGCCTGTGTAGAACTCAACTCTAACCACACACAGGGAGTTTCTTCTTTTTCCTCTCTTCACAGCATGCAGACTTTTGCAGCACAGACAGAGAAGGATGGATGGATGGAGAAAGTCTAACTGTACTAAAAATGGTATTTGGGAAGGACCAAATGGGTTGCCATGTTCGCCTACACATTTCTTTCCACATTATGCCAAGTTGACACACGGGTTAGACCATGTGCCAAAAGGGGAGATGGTGGAGTAATTGACAGCCTCATGGTATGTAAAAGGTTTTACAACCTATGCTGAAAATGTTTGCAAAAATTGCATGCCTATAACTGCACATCCACCACCAGGAGGACCATTTGACCATCTAATGATGGATTTCATTGAATTAACCCCATGTGAGGGGAAAGAAATATTGCTTCATCATTGTGGATATATGGTCAAAATGGATAGAAGTTTTTCCTACCTCAAAACAAGATGCAGCAGCAGTAGCAAAGGCACTGCTAACCAAAATTGCACCCAGGAGGGGTATACCTAAGAAAATTAGTTCAGACAATGGCACACAATTTGCAAATGAAGCAATAGAACAAGTGGGTACATTTTTAGGGATAGACATGAGGCGTGCATATCATCCATCCTCAGGGGTAGCAGTGGAAAGAGAAAATGGCACAATTAAAAATTAATTTGCTAAATGTTGTGAAGAAACAGGGCTCACATGAGTAAAGGCACTTCCAATTTTCTTAATGTTTTCTTAAAGAAAACGATCAAGAACAAATTTGAGCAAATTTGAAATTCTGTTTGGCAGACCACCCTATGTAGAGGTACAACCCAGAGACTCCCAACTGCCTTCTACAGACTTATGTGAATACGATATGTTAACTACTGTAAGGAAATGTCTTTTCTGTTATCAAATGTTTTTGTGCAGGTGAAAGCAGCACAACAACCACAAGCTGAAAAACCCATCAACAAAGAACCAAACGGCACATACACTGGGAAGACGTTGGCTAAGGAAAACACAAGAAATTTTACACACTGATTCATCAGTCCAAAATCGGGTGAAAACTTCAGGGCTGTGCTAGATGGAAGAACTACATTCTTTTAGTGAGTGTGGGGGCCACCCACCAGCTGAAGATAGGGCAAATCTATTAGCTTCCCTGATAGTTTTCAGAGGTTCCCCTGAATTAGGAGGTGAAGATGGAGAGAACATGACCATGGAAACCCTTCAGAGGAATCCCTGGACTATGTGCCATGTGAGACACCAAGGAATGCGACTCTCAGCGGAAACTATATGAACAACAGAAATTATATGGCCAAACCTTGTCATTGGGGAGCAGCTCGGAAATTGTACAGAGAACCAGTACAGGTCATGGTAGAAATAAATGCAACTGTAACCTTTGTGTGTGACCCCCTTAAGTTTAAATGTCCCACATGCTCTCGATGAAGCGAACCAGTGTATGTCTGCAAAAAAACATGTGCATGGAGGGACATGGTGGCATATACGAGATTTCAGATTAAACGTGACGGATGCCAAGACACCACTTGGGGCTGTACAGACAAAGATATGAAGGTGACGCTGACAGGTGCGCAGACTAAAGACACAGGCACGTATTGGTGTGCTGTTGACAGAGGAGGAAAAGACTACTACCAAGAAGTGAGATTGACTGTAGTCCTGAAAACCCCAGAACCAGTCAAATAATTACTAAAACCACAAGATGAAGAGTCGTGGCTTACAACTGAAGTGAGAAACGGAGGTAATCCTGAAGTGAAGAAAACAATGCTTCTATGCAAAGGTAACAAAGCCTGTGCATTGGCTGTACTGCAGAAACAAGAGTTAAAAATCAACAAGAGCTGTTGGTGGTGTTTGCAATTGTGACACGCCTGAAGAGCGGCGCCACTGAGAGTAAATGCGGTGAATGACAAAGAATGCAAGATACCACAACAAATCAACACAGTATTAAGAACAACATCAAGCTTACTGCAAGGAAAGAAGCCAACCCAACAGAGCGGAACTGACTGTACCAATGAAATCCCTACAAGACACCTGACTTCATTACTTCACCAATTAGAGTTATGCCAGACATAGAAGACGTATGCGTGTGCTCTGCGAAACGCACTAAGCGCATACTCGGATGCTCTGTAAAGTAAGGATTAATACGGTGAATGCTACACAAAATTGTACCTCGACTGTGAACGGTACAAGATTCAACTTCACATGTCCATTTGATAAGCTGAATTACACGTTGCCAGCGGTGGTGTGGGTATGTGGAGACAAAGCTTATCATTACATGCCAGCCAAGACTTGGACGGGCTGCTGTTACCCAGCGTTCATCTCCATGGGAACTACTGTGTATCTCGAGAAAGAGGAGAACAATGCATCGGCAAGGAAGAAGAGATCCAGATAAGATGCCAGCTGACAACAGGACACAAGCTGTGGGGCCCCTGGACAAAGCGGGGACCTGCACTAGGATGGTCTCTGTTCCTAGGAGGAGGAATAGCAGCGACAATTAACAAGCTGAATGGTTTAGCATGGCAAGTCTTAGCATTAGCAAACAGCACTGAAACTGCTCTAAACCTTGTAGCTGATGAAATGATCAAAATAAGAGACACTGTAGTGCAGAATAGATTGGTGTTAGACATGTTAACAGCAGAAAGAGGTGGTGTTTGTAAAATGTTAGGAATATTATGTTGTTTTCATATACCTGACTATAGCAACAATCTTACTGATATAATAGCCCACATGAAAAGTGCCGTAAAAGTGCAAACACAGGGAAGTGACTCCTGGCTGGGATGGTTATCTCACCTGTGGAGAGGATAGGGCTATTGGTTAATTCACACATTACTGCCAATAACAGTAATCGTTTTTCTGATATTCTTGTTTTTACCATGTATTATTCAATGTGTAATAGAATGATTATAGATGCCGCTCATACCGCAAAGAGATTACGTCTGAAGATGAACAGTAAAGCAATTTAGGTCAATTTAGGTCAAAAGCGAGTATATAAAGTGTAATTATGAATGACAACTTGCTTATGCCATACAACATGTCTATGTGTCACAAAAACAGCAACTGCTATGTTTCAAACTTTCAAAAGAGAGTATGAATCTGTATTTGTGTGTTATACGCAACACACAAATATTGTGTGTTGTCCGCTTTGTGTGCTAATGACAAAAATGTATTCATGTCTTAAGGTTGTCAAAATGACAAAAAGGGGGGAAATGTGGAAGGATTTTTGTATTCATGGATATAGCATTAACATTGTTTACGATTTTCTACTGTGAAACTTATTATGAGACATCTGATTCTGTTTCTTCTTTAGCTGTCATGAAAATATGCTGAAGATGCTAACTTCATGCACCTCACCCTAGATATAGGAAACGATTACAGAGCAGATTTTGAGGGTGGAGGGTCAGTATGCGTGTATAAATGCCTACAAAGTCCTAGTCGGAGAGAAAGATGAAGAAACTTTTCTTTCTTAGAATGAACTAGCCTTCTGATTGCGCAATCCATCCATGCGAAATCTAGTGCATCCGTCCTCCACAAGCTGGCGCATAAGTGAGGTCAGCAACCATCGACGCACTTCTCTAATAGTCAATTTCACAAAAGAATTAAACAAAAATACATTTGTACATTTATTTTACATACCTGAACACACTATGCATCAAGCAAAAAAATAAAAATAAAATAAATACATATATGAATTTTGAATAACGAAACTATTATTCTCAATTACCATAAATATTGACAGAAGTCTTCCATCAATCCATTGACACAATTATTTGAGTGGGTTACAAAATCTCATGAAGGTGGACTGATCTGTCACATGTGATAAAAAAATGCTACTGCAGTACAAGACTGGAACTTATACCGTCAACTTGTTCAGTTTAATTTGTGACGGTTTTAACAGCAACGTTTTTTCAAACATGTCAAACCATGTTGGTACCAAGTTGGTAAAAGCGTAGGGACGAAAATACACGGTCTTCACAGTTAAACGCTATTTCCAATGAACATGCATTTGGGATAATGCCAATTCACTTGGATTAGAGTCTGATTTGTGAAAATTTTCACAAACACATTTGAGCGCATTTGACATGGTCCTTCTGTCAGGATCCTGGCTTCCTGTATAGTCTTAGAGATCCTGACACAGTCTATGTTACATGTCAGAGCACGGGTCTTAGTTCATTTCTAGTTAAAGTCGGAGTCTAGACTCGTGCTCTGGGTGTGCGTTATGTGTGGAAGCACATGGCTCCGCTGTATTTATACCTGCCATGTGCTCTCCGATCTTGCGTCATCACCCCGCCTTCTTGTTTCCTTGTTCGCTTGTTTAGTTAATTTCACTCACCATTATTTATTGCCCTCGTGTCTTCTGTCTTGTGCTGATACGTTGTCTCTTGACTATTGTCGTTGCGGCGTTAGTCTTATGATCGATTTGTCTTTGCGGCGTCCTTGTCTCCGCAGCGTTGTCTTCACAACCACTTGTCTTCACAACCACTTGTCTTCGCTACTTGCTGTTCTGGCTTTGTGTAGTCTTGATTCGTTTCCCCATTCATCTTAGTCTAGTCATAGTCCATGTTTCTGCCTGTGTCCCTGTTTGGTGTGTTCCCTGGTCTTGTCCGCCATCCGAGTCCTGTCCGTTGTGGTTGTTTCGAGTCAGTTTTGTTGTTGTCTAGTCTGTAGTCCCTTTTTGATTATTGTGTGTTTTACATTTACATTTAGTCATTTAGCTGACGCTTTTATCCAAAGCGACTTACAAATGAGGACAAGGAAGCAACTTCAATCACAATAAGAGGCAACAATGA
>JAZGTJ010007082.1:0-18995 GCA_036877575.1 Botia almorhae
TGGATTTTGTTCTTAATATGCTTTTGTTCGCTCACCCACTCCTGCATTTTGTCCCAAAAATGCACTTTGTGGGAGTCGTATATATTACAATGAAATCCAGACACGATTTCTCCTTATATTGAGATTCAAAAATGAACCAAGAATGCCGGTGTATCATTTTCCAAAAGTCTAAAAAAACACTCAAGACAGTGTGAAACAAAGCCCTGACTGTCAGTACAAAGCAAATACAGATAGCAGACTGATCCAAGACCTGTCATTTTAAAGAGGGTCAGTACTGACAGGAATCTGAAATCTATATGTCTTAATAATATCAATAATAATTTACCCATAAGAACTAGAGTGGCTGGTCTATACTGGTTGCTTGGCAACCCATGCTTGGTAACACCTTCACATTCATGCACCTGGCAGATGCTTTTATCCAAAATGACTTACAATATATTCGAGCTAAACATTTACACCCCACCTGTGGCAGCAGGAATGTAAGATGGGTTCTGGATAAAGCGACTTCTGTTTGGCTACATCAAATCCAACCTTTGATTCATTTATCTCTAAAACATTTACACAAAAATATTATCCAACAAACTTGTGTAGTGATGTTTACACGGGGAACAGAATTACTTGTCATCTTCGCATTCCCGGGAAATTCTTTCCTTCTGTAAGAACATAATAAGCAGACTTTGCCAAAATTATAGAAATAAAGACAAACATTTTGTCAAAACTTGAAATGTGTTTGGACTTTTCAATACGCAGTTGTGATAGTAAAGTGGGAAAAAATGTAAGCAGACTCGGATCCAAATAAATTTTGCAATGAAAACGCTCATGGAAAACAAGGAACATTTGAGCTGCAGTCCACATAAGGGTCGCCTGTGTGGTGAAACAGCTGAATACTTTGCATGTCGAAGAAAAGAGCAAATCTGAGTGTGGATTTCTGACACAGCGGTTCCAGATGCCTCCTGTTTTTCGGGCCTCTAATCATGACTCAGTACCTCTCTGTTATGACAGACTTTTGTAAACACCAGAATTCAAATTGTTCTGTTCATCTTGGTCAATATAATGTTAACGCTTGACAGCGGTACTTTACTGTAAAAGCCCAGAGAATGCCCGGCTGGGAACATTCTCAGAACAATGACACTCTCTTACAGTTCTCAAAAAATGTTCTTGTGGTAATGTTAGTAGAAGGTTTTTAACGTTATATATCATATTCATTTAAAAACATTTTCCTGAAGTTGTTAGTGAAACATTTTAAAAACGTCAACGAATTTAGCACGTTTGATTAACGCGCTAACAACCAAGCAATAACAACAATCTGAAGTAATACAAGTAATACAACATCTGAAAAACTGGATGACTTAAACATTCCTGGAACTTATAATATTGTTCCTGGAAAATAATATTTTTAACAGTTTTGTCACTAATTGAAACGTTAGAGAAATGTTCTTACAACCTCAGGAAAAGATAATGAAATTGACAGAGAATTAAGTTGTACTAACCTAGACGAAGTTTTACTAACTTATACCGTTTATACCAATGTGGAACAAAAAGCAATAATAAGTAAATCTGAGGCTTTGTTGTCTTTTCTGAAATACAATATAGTAAAATGCGAAATATCCAGTGTGCGTCTGTACACGTTCACTTGGCGTCATCTGCTGGATTTTCTTTGCATTGTACGCGTGTAAACGTAAAGGATTGTGGATTTAGACCACAAAGGTAGCTCGTTTATATTATAATATTATATTACAATTATATTTGTGACCTGTTAAACAGTGCAAATGTACCGATGTTGTCACAGCATTCAATTCATAAATACTGCCACAACAAATACACATAATAAATGCATATAATTCTGACGACCACGTTCCTCATGCATACAGAGGCATACTATGAATGGCATAAAAATGCAAATAAAAATGTAAACGTTTAACCTGGAACTTTGCGGTGATGGGTGAATAACACAAACCAGTGGAGACTGGGAGAGAGAGATTGAAGGTGAGACGTGCTCGGTACGGCGCGCAGCTCCCGCGTCCGGCCGCTAGAGTTCTCCCACAGCCTGTAAGTGTGTTCTTGTATTCGTGTGTGTGTGTGTTCGTGTATTAGCGTGCATGAGTGTGTGTTTACCCCCTCCGAGCGCTCAACTGTGGCCGGGCTCCTCCAACCAACCTCAATTCTGACATTTAACTCCGGAAACACAAATGTAAGCGGAGCCGCGTTGCGTCCTGAAGCGAGACTAAACGGCGAGGCGCTTAATCGGCTGTCGGGCGGCGGTAAGTAGCCGCGTATCGATCTGATGACAGTCACCGCAAAGGGGAACAAAAAATCCACTCCCGACTGGTTGGTTTTGTCTAGAAGCGAGGCAGGGATATCAACATGGCGTCCGTGTAGCTCACCGACCAACTAACAAGAATGTCTAGGCACCGATGAAGGGTTTCCCTCCATTTGCAATCGGATTCGTTTATTAAACGCGGATCGTCGCGTTTTGATCGTATGAATCGTTTCACACGGAAGTCAGAAACAGCTGTCGGCTTTACGATGGCCTCGTGTTTATAGTTTGGCGACTCGTGGACGAGCGTGTGTTGTTTCTTTTGGGCACCGTGAGCGAGATCAGACCCACATCCGACGAATATAACCCATCAGACAGGCCGTTGTTAAATGCATCTACTTTTAGTAAACCACAGCCTGTCAAATCTCTCTTAATGGGGTCGCTTTCGTTTGGCTCCGTCGTGCACGTACATTCCAGCACTCACGCGAGCGTTGTGTCTGCGGGCTTTTGTAAACATCACTGTAACGTTGTAAGGACGTTAGAATGTAACGTCGTAAACGAAAGTTGCAATTGTTACGGAGAAAGTTACGGTGTTCCTCCGGTGACGCGCGATGAGGAAGACATTGGTCCCCTTCGGATCTGCGTGTTGCGCAATAAAGCGAACGGGTCGTGCTGGTCACCTCAAAACAGTTGTAAAATACAATTATATGTATTTATTTGTATACAATATTATGCCATTTCAGACAGCTGGTTGTTTCAAAGGCCGTTTGTGTTGCAATAAAAACAACATTTGTCAGATTATTGGTGGTAAACGTCTTATATTTTCGATGTTATTTAATCGGTTTGATTTATTATTATTATTGGAAATGTACTTGCAAAAGTAAATTGCAGCGTGCATAATATGAATCTGTTTCAGTTCTTTTGTGTAACAAGCGTCATGCACTTAATTGCAGAAGCAGTAACTTGCAGTGCCTCATTTTCGTCTGTTCTTCATGTCACATGGGGACAATGCAGACTAAAGGCTGCTTAGAGGTTTATAGATGTACTTTTTGATCTTTATAGTCATTTGGAGAATGTGAGTCCAGGGGGGACCAGATTCAGTGTTTATATCCTCTGTAATTGTTTGGCATTACTAGCACTGTTGTGACATGTAATAAACCAGAGATTAACGTTTAACCGGGTCTGTTGTATCTGAAGTCTTGGATCAGGATATGAATGGATATGAATTCAACATCTGTGAATTACAGAATTACTGCCAATAGCTCTTAAGAACAACTTGGTCTTACAAATGGCAGATTTCACAGTACCCAAATTTATGATGAATAAACATTTAATTTATTAATCAGAAGTAACTATGTTACTGTGACCTGCAAAGGCCCAACAATATGCAAAATTATTAAAATAGTACATTTACATCAAAATTTGATTGGCTTCGTATCATCAACAAAATAAAGGAGCTTATTTATTCTGCTGTCCCATGCATGCGCGCATTTGCATGTAGCTTTATTTACCCTTGATATTTATTACCCTATCATAACAGACCTGTGACTCATTTTTAGGTTGAGAGGATAAGTTTGGGTTAGTTATGGCTGCCAGGGTTTAATCTTCTGGTAATTTGGGTGCCATTTTACTGTAGCTCAACTGGTCGAACACTGCGTTAGTGCCGCAAAGGTTGTGGGTTCGATTCTCAAGGAATGCACATATGCTAATGAAATGTATTATGTACCATAAATGTACTGTAAGTTTCTTTGCCAAGTTTTTTAAAAACAATTTTTGGGAAATTTGGGGAAAAGAAGGCTGAAAAATAATTTTTTGACAAATTGTTCAGGAAACGTTGCAATACAGTGAGTCATTTGATGCCCTCACTGACAGAACTAACAAACATGCATTTTCCTTATTGATATTCAAGCAGCCGAGCTCTAAAGCCTGTAGTTTGTTTACAGTGACCTTTTGTAATCTGTGAGTTTTTAGCAGGCATCTCTGTTTGTTACAGGTCAGAACTGGCTACGATGTCGAGGCTGGTGAAGAAGAGGCAGGCGGACCCCAAAGTGGTTCAGTACGTGTGGTCGGCCATCGAAGTCATTCGCAACCAGAAACAAATCGCAAACATGGACAGAATCTCGAAGTAATGGCCTTAATTGCTTCTCCTTCATTGCCAACAGCATCTCATGTTGATGTCCACCGTGTGGAACGTGGATCAGATCTAATTGAAACTGTTCAGTTGAGGTCTGAGAAATCGCCTGTGTTTTTTACAGGTATTTAAGCCGTGTCTATGGGATGCACCCAAAGGACACAGCCAGGCAGCTGGTCCTGGCAGTGAAGGATGGACTGGTGGTAGAGACCCTCACTGTTGGGTGTAAAGGGTCCAAAGCTGGAATTGAACAGGAGGGATACTGGCTACCAGGAGACGAGATGGTGAGACATAAACCAGAACCTTTTCATTTAAAGCTGCAATCTGTAACGTTTGTGGTTAAGAGTGAAGATCAGTTATTGAGTAAGTACAAGACTAGGGTTAGTGTTCAACATAATTTCTTTACCCTACATGCATCTGTGTATAATTTAAGGCTGATTTTGACGGAAATGTCCGTCTGTAAACAGTAAAAAGATCTGGCTACTGTATCACATGTCCGGATACTGTAGATGCTGCAACGTTTGTAGCTTGTTCTTAACAGCAGTTGTTTAGTATTTAAACTCGTCATCCACATGGAAAAACTACTGCAGAATTTTATGTTTCAAACAGAGATGGCGCCAGAGAGGCAAACGTTACGGATTGCAGCTTTAAACAATTACACCTTAACAAAGTAATAAAGGCTGAAAGTCTCAATATGTTGCTGGCACCATGCTTCCTGTTGCCATGTAGATTCAACACAGGCTTTGTAGAACATTAAGGGGACGTTTGTTTGTTCTTTGGAACGTTTCATTGGATAAAGACCACGAGTTGTCAGCTGTAACCGTCTCCACATTCACTCAGGGCTGTAGTAATGAAACACAGTGATGCTTCAGGCCCAGAGCGCAGAGATGGTCCTCTGCTGCGTGTGAGAGAGCCAGAGCGTGTTTAAAAAGAAACAGAGTTTGTGTTTGGGGTATGGGTTACAGCTAGAAATATATGTCTCGCTCTGAGACATGTGTGGTCAAAGAACAAAGAACCTTCTGTATATGAAGGATTCTGTATGATACTGCAGCATAGGTTAACACGCTTGTAGTTTCTGTAAACGCTCACCCACCCGCGAGTCCCTAGCATGGAACGCCAGTGGTTAGTTTCAGCCAATCAGAGCTCTCAGATTTTAAACGATGTTTTTTGGATCACTTGCAATCGCAGGAGCAGATGTCAGAGGAAAGCAAGGTATGTACGTCCAGATTAAGTTGCTGTGATTTCTTAACAACATAATCTCTTTAGTTAATAGTGTAATCCACACATGGGACAGCTTCTGAGGTGAGCGGAGCGTTGTGCTGTAGTTTAGCCTTTTGGATTTCCCTCCAAACCAGATTATTTTGAATGAAATTTTAATTAATTGATACTCAATGAGTCTATTAGTCGATAATCAATGTTCTATATAGATGTGTGTAATCATAACGTTTTGATCGCCAAGAATCGATCGCTGTTGCAACTGGTTCCAGTAAGCTTCACATGCACTTCAGAGCTGGTCTGTGTGAGGTTATTCTGCATCTTTGTTTTGTCACTGGATGCTCAGTATTAGTGATTCTCTCTTTTTCTAGCCCTTTCTGCTCTCTGAAGCTCCTTTTGCAGATGTGCGTATGTTTTCTCACACACACACACACACACACACACAAACTATCAATCTGTGTTTTCAAAGAGAAATCACCTACCGTTTATTTTGTGCAAGATTTGTGTGTCAGTATCCAAACCATCCAAAAGTTATTACAGAGTTTTCCAAGTTATCAAGCTGTTTTTTTGGGTTTAAGGCAGCGTCAGAAATTACATTGTGCTTTAGGGACAATATTTGATTTTACTTTATACAGACACATTTTTTTAAGCATTAAACAAGCTTTGTGTAACCCGGTGTTGAGCGTGTCACTGTATTTATTGACTTAAATTTGATTTAGGTTTAAATGAAATCATAATTATATCATATTTTATTCTGTAATTATACATAATTAGGCTTCGAATAAAATATTAAGAAATATCACATTTGACAACAGCATTTGGGCCACAAGTCTTGTTAATTTCTGACCCTGGTTAAAACCCATTTTGAGGAGAAGACTTGTAGACCGTACGGTTTGTTTTGAACGTTCATTTACTGTTACTTGAGAACGCGTCTGAATGTCCGTGATGTGTTTCGTGAGACTGTTCTGTCTGAGTTCTGTAGTGTCCATTACAGACAGATCTGGAGAAAATGATGTGAATGTGATTAGTGTAATCGTGGCATGTGAGAATGTGATTGATCACCGTTACTTTGAGAGGTTTGATTTAAATGGCCATTGGATTCTGTTCTGGATTTGCAAGTCTCTACAAAATCCCTGTTGTGTGTAGGATACGCAATTGTAGGATAATCCATCATTATATTGGAACTGTAACGATATAAGTATGAGTATGAAAAATGGCCAGTTAAATTAAACCAAAAATGTAACAATGTAACATTTATCTGTTCCTCATTTGAAACGTGTTGTACACCTGCAATCTTCTGATTAACATTTGCTTGTTTATTAGATCTTTTATAAATCAGTGGGGTTTTGGTTTCATGGTTCTTTGGAGAATAAACTGCTAATCGCATAAGAGCAGCCCTCATACTTTAAGAGCTTTCAAAAAATTAGCCAAAAGCCCAAAGTTAATTAAAAAAAAGACGGAAATTAAGATTAAAATATGTTTCCACAGATTAAACCTGAAATACACAAAGCCGAGCGTGTGTATTTTTAAAGGTAGGAGGGCTGATCTTGGATCTGTTTCCCAAGATCTTATTTGCAGGATGTAAATGGAATAAAAACTGTTTCTGGATCAGAGATGTTTCCTGGGCCTGTTGCTGGGCGTGTGGGTCAGAGCGGTGCGGCCCAGGCGGGCGGGGATGTGCATTACTGTACTGTGTGTGTTTTAGGATTGGGAGGCAGAGAGTCATGACTGGTACTGTTTTGAGTGTCACCTTCCTGGAGATGTTCTGGAATGTGACGGCTGTTTCCGCGTCTACCACCTGCGATGTGTGCTTGAGGACCAGCGGCCGCGCGACACCACCTCTCACTGGCAGTGCAGCATCTGTAGGGTGAGCATGAAAAGACTTGAGCTGAGGGTTGAGATTAGTTGTCTCTGCGGCGTCAATTCAAGAGTTTGGCACGTGCAACCTTGATTTTTCTGTTTTTGTGGACTTTCAAACCCCAAAGTGCGTTTTATCCAAACTACCAAATTGTGCGGAGTAGACAAATTGTTTTGCTCATTGTCATGTTTTTTGTAAAAATTCATTGGAATAATACACAGCAGCATGCCTAAAGTGGCGATCTTTTGCATTGTGCCTGTTGTTAAAGCTGCAGTCCGTAGCTTTAGTCTCTCTACCGCCTTCTCTGTTTAAAGCATAAAATTGCAGGTTAATTTATGTACTTTTATGCATGTTGAAGTCAAATGAAGTTAAACTTACATTTCCTGGGAAATCAGACCCGACAGCTCAAATTATAAATCATTATTATAAACCTATTGTGAATGTGGGCAAGGTCAGGAGATAGTGTTGAAAACTGATCGGTTATGTACTTGCTCAGTAACTGATTTTTGATCATTTTTAAAAAGTTACGGATTGCCGCTTTAAATAAAAACACATGGCCAGAATGATTATAGTTGTCTCTGCAGTGTAAATTCAAGAGTTTGGCACGTGTAACCTTGATTTGTTTACATGTTATGTGGACTTTCAAACCCCAAAGTGTGTTTTAGAGTGTCCTAAAAGCCCAGATAATGATGTGGTTGATGCTTTTTATATGCTGATATTTATTAACAGGGCAGTAAAAGGAAGAATTTGAACAAACAGGAAATGACAACATACCTGAAGTTCATTCTCGGTCGCATGAAGGAAAGGGTGCGTTTCACAGCTCTGCTAAATAAAGTTTCAAAAGAAGTCTGTCTTTGCGCCCGTTTCTTCCATTGCTATGCAAAGCTCTGCGGTTTTTGCATGGATAAAGGCGTTCTTGCCCTTTTCTTAGGCTGTGGACCTGCACAAGAGAGGCAAGGAGTCAAAACAACCCATATACAGACGACTGATTCACATGCCTCTGGATGTGGATAACATACAAGAGGTACACAGACCACACGCCATAAACAGAGCCGGTTCAGGATCTGTGGAGAAACTGATCTCCCATCATGTTTTTCATGTTCTTCTGTTCTTCTTTCATGTTCTCCCACAGAACATCTCAGAGGGCAAATACAAGAGCTTTGAGGAGTTCAGGGCTGATGCGCAACTCATAGTTCACAACACGGCTATTTTGCACGGAGGTGAGCTGGTCTGAACCGGTGTCAGTGATCTGAATTAGAATCTGAATTGCGTTCACACTCGTGCAAACTCGACTGACTTCACTTTTTCTGTCAACAGTGAACAGCGATCAGGCAGAAATCGCGAGACTTCTTTATAACGACACGTGCCATGAGGTCAGAGCACGCCAACAGTCATTTTAAACTTTCTGACAAACACGGATTAGGCTCCGCATATTGACAATGCATGATTATCATGCTATTTCAGGAAACGCAAGATTATTTTGAAAATTAATGGTGCAATTATTTGTTTTCTCCAGCTAAACGAGTTACTGCTATGCAGAAATTGCTTCTATCTCTCGAACGCAAGACCCGACAACTGGTTTTGTTACCCATGCGTAAGTGCGGTCACACACTCATACACACTCCTGTGTACTTGTGATTTGTGAATGTAAGGCATTAATTAAAGTTTGTGGGTTTAGACTCCCAATCACGAGCTGGTCTGGGCCAGGATGAAAGGTTTCGGTTACTGGCCGGCCAAGATCCTGCAGAGGGAGGGCAACCAGGTGGACGTCCGTTTCTTTGGTCACCAGCACCAAAGGTGAGGCCCAGGTTACTCTAGATGCAAGAGAACAACGGTTAGTCGACCACTAACATGGACATGAATCAGGATTAGCAAATGACATTGATAGTGATCAAATTCTGTCACAATAAAAACAATTATTTTGAACAAACCTTTTCTGTAAATCTTAACAAATTCATTTTTAAATATGAGAATGCAAATATATGAATAAATGAATATTTTATGTTCATTTATTTGATGGTCACAAAAGTTGCATGTAGAATAATTAGAAGGGCAGATCAAGTATCGCACATCACTGTCAAACGTGTCACAAGAAATGTTCATTTTCAGCTGCCCATCAATAAATTAAATGAAAAATTAATTGTGAAATAGTTGTGAAAATTATTATGTACCTAAAAACTCATTTAGGACATAAAATTCTGCAGCAGGTTTAAAACAGCTCATAAAGTAGCCGTGTGTTTTGTGTGTTTGTTGTGCGTGTGTGTGTTGCGCTGCAGGGCTTGGATTCCCTCCGACAACATTCAGGAGATCTCCGTGAGCGCGCAGCAGCTGCAGGTGAAGCGCAGCGCGGGCTGGAAGAAAGCCTGCGACGAGCTGGAGCTGCACCAGCGCTTCCTGAGGGAGGGACGCACCTGGAAGGGGAAGCTGGAGGAAAAGCACGACAGGTCGGAAAAGCACGACAGGTCGGAAAAGCACGACAGGTCGGAGAAGCACGACAGGTCGGAGAAGCACGACAGGTCGGAGAAGCACGACAGGTCGGAGAAGCACGACAGGTCGGAGAAGCACGACAGGTCGGAGAAGCACGACAGACAGGAAGACAGACTGGAGGAGGCGGAGTCAAGCATCTCCTCCACGTCCAATGAGCAGGTGAGCTGTCCATTGTTATTTTATGATGCCTGATGCATGAAGTAATTTTGGTTAATGTTAGTTTATGCATTTGGCAGATGCTTTGTGACTTACAGTGCATTCAGGTTAAACATTTGATTAACTGTATGTGTGTTTCCTGGGAATCAAACCCACAACCTTTGTGCTGCTAACCACAATGCTTTACCAGTTGAGCTGCAGGAACACAGCTAACTCAGTAGTTAAGTAATGATAACGTATGTGAAATTAAGTAGCAACAACATCGTATATGCACAGCTAATGTTTTTGGTTTAAACGGATCACTTGTGTTTATTTTTCCTCATGGC
The DNA here is from genome assembly GCA_036877575.1 of Botia almorhae. Classification (NCBI taxonomy): domain Eukaryota; kingdom Metazoa; phylum Chordata; class Actinopteri; order Cypriniformes; family Botiidae; genus Botia; species Botia almorhae. Next base: position 10,431 of record JAZGTJ010007082.1, read on the forward strand.
TTCGCTTAGCATTTTGCGTCGCTATTTTCCTTCATTTATCTGTTGTTGTGTTTCCTGCAGTCTAAAGGCAACCAAGAACCCAAAGCTAAGAAAAGCCGCCGATCGCAGGCTGCTGAGCCCAAAGAAGAGGTCAGCAATGCATTACACAGATTCAATGAGGTGCTATGCAGAGTTCACGTCACCTGTACAATCTCCTGCTGTTCCTTCAGGAACCCGAGCCTGAGATGGAAGCCGTCAGCTCCAGTCAAGAGATTCCAACAGCTGTTCCCCATCAGCCCGAGCGGATGTCCGTCTCCACCCAGACCAAGAAGTCCAGCTCGTCATCTTCCTCTTCCTCACCGGCCCCTCGCATGGTGCACAAGGGCACGCAGACGGTCAACGAGGGCAGCTGCCAAAACATGTGCCACGACAAATACACCAAGATCTTCAACGACGTCAAAGAAATGATGAAGGCGGAGAACAAACGGGAGACCGAGCGTGTTCTGAAAGAAGCTTTGGACAAGGTGAGGAACGTTCCTTCCTTTAGAGCAGACACGAGTCTTCAGCCTCCAGCTCCACCCGTGCTGCTCCAACACCTGCCTGTAATCTTCAATCAATCCTCAACACCTTGATTAGGTCAGCTGTGTTTCAGGAAGGTAGAGATCCAGGTGCAGTGGTGGCTTGCCTGGTTTTAGTCTTTGTTTAGATCTTAAATTACTCTCCGGCACCCCCTTATGGCAGGATTTAAAAATAGCCCTTTTTCAGGAAGGATTTGTGAATCTCTAAGAACAGTAGATTTAATAACTGAATGATGATATTTAACGTAAATTGACAATAAAAATATATATCTGGTATTTGTAAATATATTCTACTGTAAAAAATTCAAAACGGAAAATTGATGCGATGCGTCAGGCCCTTCCAGTTTTGGCAACTGTAATCGCTATAATAAGAGCAATCTATCATTGTGTAATCTAACTGAAAAATATATATGGGATGAGGTCGTCACTCTCTGATGTTAGAGGTTACTGGTTCTAGACCAGGAATGTTTCCTGCCAAGAACGTTTCATGTCCGACTCTGGCATGCGGTCGTCTTTACAGCTGCGAGCAGAGATGGAGGAAGAGAAGAGACAGGCGGTGAGCAAAGCCGTGTCCAGCACACAGGCAGAGATGGAACGAAAGTGCAAACAGGTGAAGGAGAAGTGCAAAGAGGAGCTGATGGAGGAGATGAAGAAGATGGTCGCTCAGCACAAACAGCTCATCTCCCAGACCAAGAAGAAGCAGTGGGTGGGTAAACCTCCAGAGCACCCGAGTGCTTTTACAAGTTTGGTTGTGGATTGAAGCTGTTAGAATCACCAGATAATCTTATTATTTATGACTGAATGTCTCATATTTTGAAGTCTTAGCGTTACGGAATGTAAAATTTATTCAAATGTGATTCGTTATTTGTCGATTTTTGCATTTCCTGCAGACAGATTTAGCTGTCAGCTGTCTTATGTTTCGAGTGTAGATTTTTTCCTTATTTTTCTCTGAAGGCCTAATATACATGCTGTTGTTTATACAAACTATTTATAGGTTCTACTGTACTTGTTGCTAGGAGGTAGTTGTGCTACTGTATGTTATTCACCTAAACTCTTTTGGGATTTTTTGCGAGCAGCATTAGAAAGGCAAATGATTATTAATAATTAGATATTGACGCCCCAACTCCAGCTTTTAGCCAAACCCCTAAAATCTGATTGGTTGATAGGAATGTTCTAGAACCAATAAGAATGTTGATGCAGGAATACATTCTACTTGGTACAAATCAAACCCCCACAAAAAGTTGCATTACTCATCGACACTGTATTGTACGTTTCAGTGTTACAATTGTGAAGAGGAGGCGATGTATCACTGTTGCTGGAACACGTCATACTGTTCCATCAAATGCCAGCAGGAGCACTGGCACGCCGACCACAAACGTACCTGCCGCCGGAAGAGATGAGTGCTGCTTGGCCACGCCCACCCTCTAGACTCCACCTCTCTGCAAGCTACGCTATTGGATAGATCTCATCAAATCTCACCACCTTGCCCCGCCCATGGGTTTTCATTTGTAGCCAGCATTTTTAACCCCAGCTTTTCTAAAACATTTTAACCGGAACGGTTTACCGCGGCGAACAGTTAACCGGGCAGTGAATCCAGGATTTTCGCGAGATGGTTTTACGTTCTGATTTTACGTCCTGATTTTATGATATCACTTTGCATAGCTCTTTTGCTTTTAACCCTTTCCTTTGCTGTACAATGAGGAGCAGCCTCGCTTGCATACAGACTAGCTAAAATGTGAAGTACTAGTTCTCTTTTTAAATACTTCATCTTAAGCTCTCATGTAGATATTTGACTTTTTATAACGAGCGAATCACGTCAGCCTACTGCATTGAGTGAAGTCGGTGCTTTTAAACTCAACGGTTGGTTTTTATCAGTTCTTGTGATGTGTCGTCTTATTTTTTGGGGACAGGGTTTATAGATACAATCTTCCATTTACGAATATGCACATTTCATGGTTCAATTTTGAAATAGACCTTTTAATTTTTAACGAGAAAACTAAATGATGTGCTAATTTTGGGGTCCATTTCTGTAGATTACGTGTACTAATTTCTTTGCCAAGCGGGATCTTTCGTGAGGTTTGTGTGTGTGTGTAACTCATCACAGTTTTTTTGTGTGGGCATAACCAGTTCCTCTCAGACAGAATGATCCCATTACACTGCGAAATTAAATCAGAAATGAGACAGTACAGAGATTAGTTTAAATTAAACAATCAGAAAGGATGGGTTAAGGGTTACCCTTGGGTTTTATCATTGAGAATTACCTTTAATGGGCTTCTCCTGCACTTTGTAACCTGAGGGAGAAGTTTAAAAACATTAGTTAACCCTCAAGTGAAAATTGTCCCCTACACACACCCTCATGTAACTTCAAACTCTATGACTTTTGTGTGAGACACGAAAGGAGCTACCTAGCAGAATGTACCATTTACCTTCTGCAAAATATCTACGTTGTTTTGTTTAAATAAAAGGAGTCGTATGGGTTTGGAACAGCGTGAGGGGAATGTTTATTTTTGGGCAAACGTTTAACAAATGTTAAAGAATAATTATCGCAATAACATTTTGTAGTACAAATGGGGGTCAGACCTGTTCTAAGAGAGGTCTTGAGAGAATCATTTTAAACATGGATAACCAACTAGTTGAAGGGTGTGAGGTCCTTTTGTTGTTTGTGCACATACTCGTGTTTGTGCACCCCTTTCATTTCTGAGATCCTGGATGTGTATTAAATCATGTGATATATCCAGGTTTCTGTCCTCTCTCTCTCCATCCCAAACCTCCTCGCTGTTGCACTACATGTAAATAACCGTGACTGATGACGTTTGCACGTTAGCATATGTACGTTTCATGAACGTGTTAACTATGTATTTGATACAAGTCTGTAAAGGAAAAACTATTTGTGATATAACGGTAATATGTCCCATTCCAGTGTGCATGAACCCAGGTTGTGTGTACCTTATTTCCAAATCTGCGTCCATCTTATGCTATTCTTGCGTGTCATCGGTGACGCAGTACGTCTCTCTTTCATTATCTAGGGTAATTTGACGCCACTTTGTAATCGCAAGTCAACGATTTTTTAAAATGTATTTTTTAACTTATATTTATGCGGACACAACAATGACTACTGAAAACTCCCGACACCCACGAGAAGTTGCTGTAGCAACACGTGCCCGTCTTTTATGTATTAAAATGTGGTGTAAACGTTTTCCTTTTTCTGACGTCACTGATGTCGCTTCTGCATTATGTAACAGTACTATGTATAAATAAACATATCAACCGGTGGTAGTGTCGTTGTTTGTTTGTTTTTTGCTGGTGAATGAACTGTGGTCGTGACAAACGTACCAATCAAAGCATTTTTATTGCACCATATCGTGTGAAGGTAGGCCAAAGCAGTCTTCTATAAAAGTGTCATGTAATACTTTTAATCATGTGTACAAAACAGAATTTCAAACACACCTGCACCATACAAAATAAACTTTGTTTTTTTGTCTTTTTTCGCTAACCAACGATATTTACAGACACCATGCAGACTCGCTCACGTTAGTCCAGATTTCCAATGAAAAGGGAGTTAACTTCACAGGTTGAAAGTCGTGTGCACGTTTTCTTCTTGTCAAAATGGGGGAAACGTTTACGCTTTGTATGGCAACGACAACAATAAACCTCAAAACATACCCAAACATGTTAAGACTCTTCCTTCATTTTTTAAAAAAACAAACAGACCGAAATGAAGAACATCGTATTGTCATCTTATGAATGAGTGTAAACTCGGTTCCCTTAGAAAGTTTTAGGTCTACACCAATTCAAATAAAAGGGTTGCCTTACAAAATAAAAGTGACTGCAGTACGATCTCCACCTCTGCGTCCCACGATTACCTTCAGGAAATAACGCGGTCGCGGAATAATAGTCAGACACCTGCCGTATTATCTCTCAGACAGGCAGGATACATCCTGACTCGTTTTAATGCCAGCGCTATGAAAATAACATTATAATGCAGCTGGTACATGGTGGAGAATAATGGCACAGTTATCGTTCCCCTATTCACAGGAGTTTCTATTTGCATTATTATTAAAGCCCGTTGGTCATGTTTCATGCTTTGCTCATATTGCATGTGCCAGAAATCCCCCGGCTGTTATTTGGTATTTCCCAAGTAAGCCGATTAAAAAAACATTTTACCCCCAACGGGGTAAAAAATCTACGGCGAGACATTAGCGTAAATATGTCATAAAAATACCGATATCTGCTTTACAGTCTGGTGCATTAGAAATAAAAACGCTCATTTTACTGCTAAACGCATCGTCGTGCCGATGTTTCAGCGAGGAAACGTAAATACTAAAAAAAACAGTCGTATTGTGATGTTTTTAAAAGCTTTTAAAAGCTTCTTGTTTAAAGCTGCAATCGGTAACTTTTGTCTCTCTACCGCCATCTCTGTTTGAAATATAAAATTGCAGATTACTTTGCGCGTTGACGTCAAATGAAGCCAAATCGACATTTCATAGTAAATCCGACCCGACAGCTAAAATGATAAATCATTATATAAACGTACTATTGTGAATCAGGGTAAGATAAGGAGAGCATGTTGAACTGTTATGTTATTCATACCCAATTACCAATTACCGTTTTTTGTTTAGTTTTCCCCAAAAGTTAGATTGCGGACTGCAGCTTTAAGTACATAAAGCGTACGATGAGCAGTGAACAACAACAAACGAAAGCTTGTGTCAATAAATAATGATATCACCCAAAACGATACAAAAACAAGTTAAAAATTCAACCCAAGCCAACAATTACACAACATAACACACAAGCAGAGTTGTGGTGCAGATACGAGTCAAACAATGTAAACAAAATTCCAGGCACATTTTTGGGGTGGTTTCACTTGGTAAGAGCAAAGCAATTTAGTTCAATTGTGTAACATTATTAAAAGTCCTATGGGTTTGTATTAATCGACATGTCGGTCTCTTCTGTCAGTCAGTTGCTTCTACAGACACCATGCAAGTGGGAAGTACTGCATTATAAACGTTTCATTGGTGATTCGTAGATCTTATTTTATATATAGATTCTTTTTTATATATATTTGTATGTATATTTATATTTTTACATATACTTGATGTGGAACGACTCACTCAAGATGATACAATGTTTCATATCAGCGATATTATTTAATGAGCAAAACATTTGCAAATGTCTTCGCTCACCAATTCTAAAAAGAGCAAAATAAATAAGAACTATTATCTGTACATAATTACACGATATCAACTGACGTTGTGTTTGCCTGCAGCTTTGTACACTGATATTAAACATGGAGAATTGTAGAAGCAGAGGAATGGTTTTCTTCTTTTTTCCCTTCCCGCTGTCCGAGAACATTTACAAAGATTGAAAAAGGGCAAAATGCTGAAGGACGGCTGCGACACACATACACACGTAACTGTTGTTGTTGTACCTTTTTTTGTTTAAATGAAAGGACAGAAATTGTGTCCGGAGTTTTTGATATGATCTATACTTTTAACAAGTTACTCCAAGTTATCGGGAAACATAAAACGCGCATTTCCCCGCGGTATGCAGATATTTCGAAACACCCTTCGCTCATGTCGGGTGGAATAGAAATGAACAACGTCGCAATACCTCACGTGAAAACAAAGCGACACGCACGCAAGCAGAAGCGGAGGTGATTCTTCTGGTCTTCATGGGAACTGGATCCTTCTGCCAAACGGATTTTGCATTTGGCTTTGTAATCGCTTCTCAAAGTTCCTTCTCGAGGATGTTTTTACGTTAATTGCCAAAGAATGCCAAACCAGTCGTGTCCAGTCGGCAAAACGCACACGCGCACAAACGTACACTGAAACGCACATACACTCGTGCTACATGTTGTACGCCACATAGATGGGATCTAGCTGGTCGGCCAGAAAGCCGTCTCGCAGGTGCATCCTCTGTTTCTCTCCGCGTGAGTTGATGGGAATGACGCCGATGTCCACCACGACCACCACGCCCACGATCAGATAGTGTTCCTCCAGAACTGCGTTGGTCACCAGCGGAACCAGGTCCAAAGCTTCTTGTTCGGAACCCTCCAGCTCCACGACCACCACCAGCAGGTTGGTCCAGGGAAATACGGCACTGAAACACAGACAGATTTATACCATTAAAATACTGAAGGAGAGTTCACTGATTTGAAGCGATTTCACACTGTCAATGTGAACGTAGCTTTTCAGCTTCTCCAGTCTGGAGTATTATACTACTACACAGTGATTTTTTTCCCAACTGTGTTTAATGCATAACAGTGACTGTAAAATATGTATTTTAAGTATGGGAGGGGCATATTGTGACCATTTGGGCTATAGTCATTAGGCAAGTTTTGATTGGCCATTGGGCTGGTTTCGTTATGCAGACCTGGCAACCCTGGTCCTCAATAAAAGGGGAATGATGCGTGAAATGGCAAAAACAATTTAATCAGAACATAAGTGATGTTCTAAAAATAACTGACAAAACAGACACAATCAACTGCATTTCAAATCAAGGAAGTTTCATTATAAACGACGCTGCGGATGCTAGTTTTTGTTCTAGCCTGTCGCTACGATCTCTTGAAACAGAAAATATAGAAGTGAGATGCTCGTACCATTCCATGATGCTCTTGTGTGTGCGTATAACTGAGGTCTCGATGTCGATGGGGTGATACCTCATTCCTCTCAGCTCCATAGCTTCATCTAGAGCGCCGACTACATACAAAGCATCATGTCGCTCTGGAAACACATTCAGGATCATCGTCAGACTATGAACAACACTTCAGAGGCTTGTCACGAAACTAGAACCAGCTGAAAACAAAAATAGGACAAAAACGCATCGCTTGATCACCTCCACTTGCGTCAGTTAGTTCCGTCCTGCGAAGGAACCCCAGGTAACCGGTCCGCGCCCACACGGTCTGCGTATCTCCAAAGCTCAAGCGAGAGTTGAAGTGATCTGACTGCAGTGCCTCATCCCCATACACCGTGAAATAACCGCTACCGTTGTGGGCGCAGTGAACCCAGATCTAAAGCGACACGAAACGGAGGTCATTCCAGAGCAGGAAGCGATAAAGTGGTCTTGACTTTTTTCCCTGCGATCTGAACTCACCTCCCCCAGATGGGAGTCTCCCAAAGGCCCCTTGGTTTCAGGATTGGCGATGATGATTCGAACTCCGGGTAAAATCTGATATGAAACCAATTCAGATTCATCAATTCACATTCGCAATTATAAACCAAATTAACTCAAATCAAAGTGAATTGTTCTTGAGGCCAGCGGGTACCTTTCCAGACTCCATGAGGGGTAAACTGTGTGGAGATCCTCTTTCCACCAACCGCACTCTGAGGAGAAACAAGCAGACCGTTGCCTTCCTCACAAAATATGGTCTTATAAACAGCAGCGTAAGCAAAACAATGACATTTTGTAGAATAGATATCTCAATACTCTTGAATAAACACCAAATTCTATTACAGATTATATTACAGCATCAAAAGGAATAAAATAACGCTGCTGTTTGGGGATGTTTGGGGAAAGTAAAGCAAACACTGCGACAGGTATTTGATTTGTTTTTTGGCGCCAGGCCGCTGTAAGTGCTAGAGATGACAGTCTAACTGCAGAAGACTGGAATTACACAGCCTCTGAATATATTGTCCCTCCATTAGAGTCAACAGAGGAACGCGCCAGCCGTACGCACTCATCCGCATACAAATACCAGCAAAGACGGGACGTAACAAAAGACTCAAAACGGTAAAACTTAGGACTAAATTTGATTGGACGAGCTGCAATCAAAGCGCTTGTAAAACCAGCTGAACTATAAATTAACACGATTGCTCACAATCAAAAAACAAACGTTTACAGAACATTTTCTGTTCCTATTTTTTTTAATGTAGATAATATGAAAAAAGTAATAAAATATAATCATATTAATAATCATATTACAATTAATAAAATACATTTTTTATTTTGTTGCCCCTCCTTTACGATCTTTTAATTATGCACTATAGTAATATCAACAATTTATCAGACA
>JAZGTJ010007083.1:0-23576 GCA_036877575.1 Botia almorhae
TGCATATTTAGTCTGAACTGAGTCTAAGCTGTCACTCGGTGGGGCTAGCCAGTTTGTGACCGAATGCTGGTTTATATAAATTACATATATTAGAAGCATGTATTTACCATAAATAAAATACAAATGTTTGCTTGATCTTTTTTTCTAACAATAACAATTACCTGGGTATTAGCTTGGGTGGATACAGATACTAGTTTCTTTTAAAAATACATTTTTTTTTCTGTTAGATCATTTTCTGTTAGATAATGTTTTCAGTGTATCGAATAGCTCACACACAGAAAATATATATATAAAAAAACATAGGATGTGTGTCTGTTATGCTTTTAAAAATTCACAGGGCAGTGAGGTGTACAAAATTGTCTGTTAAAGTCGTTTTTGCAACTAATGAGAGACATCTGAAAGCTCTAAAGAACAGAAAACCTTGATGGTTTATGTACAATATAGAAAGAACAAAAGAATCTAGATACAATAGAGAAAGTTATCAGAATTTCAGCAGAACATCAGCTTGTCTTCCACTGGCTGGTGCTTCTCAGCAGCTTTGTCATTGTTCATTGTTAACTTCCTCTGATTTCTCCTGCTGTTTTGAAGTTAAGTGTGAAATTGCACTAGTTACGTCATCAAACGTTTTTGATTTGTTTTATGTACGTATGTAAAACATCTTCAAGATGGCACTGAGAGGGTATTACATTTTTTTTAAGCTGCACATCTTTTTTCCATTATCTGTATCAATTTTCTGCTTGAAGGAGTCCCGTTATCACACTAGCATGCTCACTTGACTTTGTGCCATATCCAAGGACCTGCTGACAACTACTGTATATGCAATGTTGCACACAGCAGGATTCCTTTGCATGTGATATTGACAGTATGGTGTTTAGTGGCTTTTAAGCTGGAGAATTATGAGAAAGGGGTCTGGCAGTGACACAGCATGTTGAATTATGCTATCTTTGGTGCTGTACATCAAGTTCTTTCAGCAGTAGATGCAGTACCTTCAAACTCAAATGTAGGTTAGCATTGCATGGTTTGCATTAATACACTATATTACATGTGTGGGTCAAAATCATTTTTTATTTCATCTATATGTGTAATTATGTTTAGATGGGAAAATATTCTATTGTATCCCGTCATGTATTCATTCTGAGGGTTAACTATGCATGCTCCTAATATTAATTGAAGTGGCTTGCCCAGATGCACAAGGCTGATAGTTTATGGGCCACCCATGGCAAGGTTAGAACCTACAACCTTTTGCTTACCAACCTAGAATTTTAACCACTATGCTCCACCACCCTTACACAGCAAAGAATGAGAAGATTAAAAGGCAGCTCTTAAGACTCTCAATCCCACCTCTAATTTCCATGTTTCATATGTGTCCTAAGGCACTACACATCACAGACTGGAGAACCTTCTGAATATACTGCATAAACGCTGTTTATATTGCAAGGCGGCTTCACTCAGGCAGTCCAGAAGTCCCAGTTCAGTTCATTTTATTGTTTGACCTCATTCTCGGATTCTGAACGCTAACAGACTGAGCTTTTTATGAGTTCATTTACATTTCACTCCAAGAGAGAATTAGCTGCCTTAAATGCGAAGTGCAGCCGAGTTCGGAATTAATCACTCGAGCCTCTAACCATTACAGTAGAAGCACTGCAATTTTATATCCTTTTTTTTATTTTGACCCTCAACACTGACGTGAGAGTTTTTATCATTCAATTTAAAATTCAGTGCCTTGATGAGTGCCTTGAAGGCAGAAGTTTAATAAATGATGATGTATTCAACTTTCTGGAATGCAGCTTTGACTAATTCCAGAAATGTGGATGGTCAGAATGGCTTTCTTATATGGGAAAGTGCAAGGAATGCCTGAAAAATGCAAGACCTATGGTGCTCACCTTCAATCAAAAAATACATTGTGGAACATTGAACATTGTGCACTTAACGGTCACAGCTTTTGTTATATAATTAAAGGGGAGGGGCTAAAGGTATTAAAGTTAGTGACAACATTGAATGCAGTGAAAATTTCAGTGTATTAAAAAATGGTAACTGTTAAAGGTTAAACTACATTTGAGGCAACATTATTTATTTACTAATGACCAAGTTTACAGTACCTACCTATTATAAGTGCATTGCATTGTAGGCTACATAGTGGATTATCTGAGATGCAACCTAATACAAACAAAGTTAATAGGTCAATTTTCTACTTTATCATAAATAATTTCCACAAATGTCTACCAAGGCAGATCCTCTCTGTTGATAATTATACACCTGTAGATAGCATTTTTCTCCACAGTTTGGCTAGTGGACTTTGTTTACAATCAAAGACCTGCAAGCTAACATTTTATAGCTACAAAGCTAGCATTGTTGTCTTGTTTACAGTACTTATATTTCATTTTCCAAGCATCAGGCAATTGAATGTCTTTATGCTTGGAAATCAATGTAATCAATTATGCTTAGAGAATAAGGGCATATAGCCTGTAAAAGGCTAGGACAGGAAGTATATTAAAGAAGTAGCATATTAAAAAAGCCATATCATTCTTGACGGAAACTATTTACAGCATGGTTTATTATGGTCCTTATTGTAGTCTATAGACTGATTTTCAGGGTAAACATTAAGGAAAAAGTTAAGAGAAAGTGGATAAGAGTCAGACATTATCTGTAAAGGTCATTCCCTAGAGGGTGAAGGAAATCCAATAATCAGCCTGGCCTGTGTTAGGCACATCACGCACGTCCTGATTTTGCCAAGTGGTTGTTGTCCTGAGACCAACATCTTCAATGATGTCTCTGGGACAACAACCGCGCAAGCCAATCAATGCTTACGATGTCATCGCGGTGCGCCGTGCCGCTCGCAGCGTTATTAGAAGGTGAAAATCTAAAAACGAATACACCATCACAGCTGGTCTCTGTCCAATAGCTCCTCCATGTCAACTACTGATACAGACACGAGCATCAGATCTCCACACAACTGGCCACACTTTAAAACCTGACATCTCTAAAGAATCTCTTTTACTCTGTATTAAAAATGAGATTACACAAACCCCAAAATCCCAGCTGAGTTTTGATCAGAATCTGTTTGAATATCCAAGGTGAGAAGAGAGTCAAAGAATTATAAATAATGAACAGACATCATAGCTGAAGATTGGATGAGATGAGATTTTTTCAGGAAGCTTAAGATATCTTTGCAAAAATATGCTTCCAGGCATTGATATACTGATAAAAACGGGCATAGAAATGATTCGCGAAGTGGGCACATTAAAGCACAGGAAACATTTAAACCAAAAATGAAATATTCTGATATCAATTTCTCACCCTCATGTTGTTCCAAAATATTGAAAATACTTTCTTCAGTGAAACACAACATAAGTTGTTTCTCTTTTCTTACAGTGCAGCATGTAATGTAATAACGACAGGCTGTCAAGCTCCTAAATAAGCAATGAAGTCTTCTGAAGTCATACACTGTGTGTGTGAAGAACAGACTGGCAAGTGCCTATCTGGTCATAATGTTACAAACATAGCAGATTGTAACACGCATATTCAAATGAGATTTAATAGGTTTGGCTAAGAGAAACATTATCAGTGATTTATGGCTGAAATGTTGCCTTTCCCCACTCTAGCTGATAAGACTCGAAATACACTATATAGATGTATATTGTTATATAGACTGATTTTGGTGGTTATAGAATATAATGTTGCTTTTTTGTCTTTTTCTATTTCTGAAATCACAGTCAGCGTTTATTATACAGGAAACAACTGACATTTTGTCTCCTTTTGTGCATCATTAAAAAAGGTTTGGAGCACCATGATACTAAATCAAACAAAACGTAATGTTTTGATGTATAGTTTATATAGTTTATATGTATAGTTTAACATGTGTGGTTTGGCTAGTTTTGATGTTGTAAATCTCCAAATCGAAAACTTCTGTAATTGAGTGACCATATGCAGAGATTATACAATGATTCGGTTCATATAACCCCTGCTTTTCTAATGTCAGTGACTTTGAATGATCTGCAGTATCTGATACCTGAAATAAAGAAATAAAAAGAGTCACTTCATACAGTAACCCAAAGAAAGAGAGAAAAGCTATTAATAATGATGGCAGAACCCATCAGACCCTCTGAAGCTCATTGCCTCCCTTTCTTGCCACCCTGCTGCGTGCGCCGCTTATTCCTAAACCAATCTCTGCCTCCCCGGAAGCTTAATCTGTGCCTGACGAAGCCCAGCCGACCACCTTCACATGCCCTCAATGTGTCTCTCTGAATCCAGCTGTTCCCAGAGTTCAGCAGCCTCGCTGGAATAATTACCGGCCCAAAGCTAAAGCGCTCCATTTATGTGCCTCTCATCATTTACAATGGCAAGCAGTTTTGTGACGCTGGGATGTGTTGACAGTCCACGAAAGGGGAAGAAAGGTTTGCTTCTAAAACAGCAATCAAATCCTGGATGATCCCATTTTAGCATTAATCCCACCACAAAACGTAGATCCAAGCAAATAATGTGATTAGGAAACACTTTGATTAGAATTGGCATGTGATGAATTGCTCTCAGCATTCCACACCTCTATAGATGGATATATATTTATCTAAAGGGAATCCCATTACTCAGAAATTGTTGTCCGTGGATGGGATAAGAAATTGGAATAAATGCTGAGTCTTGATTAATGCTGTCCCTCCGATGGGCCAACAAGAGGCCTTTGGATTCCACAGCACGCTGGTCTCCGGTTTATCTGATATAGTACCAATCATTGACTGATCACCGGTTCGTCAATAAGTGTTTCTATCATTGTGACTTTAGCCTTTATGGCAGTTGTGAATTGCACATTTCTCCCCGCCCATAGATATGTGCCTAGATCAACCCAGCAATGAAAAAAGCCAGATAAATGATAATGGCAATGCGTGCAGATATTGAAAGGGTAATGTAACACAAGTGTCATGCCGCAGACATTATCTGTTAAGGCTCGGGTTATTTGTGGTTCCTTGGAGATAAAGACACCATTACAGAACTTCTCTTCTCGTTCTCGAGCTGTGAATGTGACAGGATATCAGTGAGAGAACGACTTTAATTTGCATTAAAAACGTGACTGGAAAACTGCAGATTTTTGGTGATCTTTTTACGTTTGTTGAAACGTAAAAAGAAACATTAAACTAAAGGCAGAGGCTATTTACACAAATTGTAAAGGGAGGTACAGTAGATTAAATTTGTACTAATGCGTAAATAGAATAAATACAAACTTACCCTATTTATGCCCCGAGGAAGCTGCTTAACAGATATTTACTGTACATTCCACAAGGGAAAATAATAATTTACATAAACTATCCTGTTCAAAAGGTTGGTTTTTAATGTTGTGATGGTATGTTGCCTTCATGCATCAATGACTGCTTGTAGCCTTTTGTGCACAGATGATAATTTTCCTGTGTGGCAAAGCTGGATATCAACATTAATGAGCCACCGTGGGGAAGACTTCAAAAAGAAACTAAAGAACTTACAGTGTGCCTGGTGGATTTTCTCAAGAACAGTAAGGCAGCTTCACTGCTTAGGACAAACCAGGGACTTGTGCACAAAAGGCTATAAACAATGATTAAAAAATGATCTCGTGGGAAATCGGCATGCTGGTTTCAAATGCTTTTGCCCTGAGAAACAGTCCCTGTGTGCCATATTTATAAAGTGCCACCATGCGGTGAAATGAAAGCCTCCAAAAAACACAAAAAAGCACCATTTATTGTATTCCATTTTTGAGCTGCTTTTATTTATTTAAAAATGACAATAAAAGTGGAAACGGGAAATGGCGATGTGTTCCAGGCCACCTCTACAACAAAAAAGAGAAGCTGTGTGGCTGTTTAACCTACTGCAAACAGTCACTTTGTAAACCCTGTAAACTAATTTCAAACCTTTTTACCTTACAGGAGATATGTGCTGAAATGTCCTGCTGAAATAACAACAAATGACACTTATTTTTCTTCTTCATTGCACAAATGAATCATCTCGCTATTGAATGAACAAACGGGCCCCTGCATAAAACACTTTTAAACCACAGAAAACATTTCCCTGACTGCTCCTGCAGGATGGTTTCTCCATCATTTTAAAGCAAGTTTAATATCTACCAATTACAGTGATGTATTGCTTTTATTGGCAGATTGTGGAAGCTGCACTTTTCTGGAATTCCACCATGGGCATAGGACATTACTTCTGCACCTTCCCGCATGTTTGATAAGACCGTAAACGGCATAACCAAATCAAAGGAGTCAGGAACTGAGTAAGATTGAATGTTCTCATACCAAAATACACTGTAGCCCTCTTCAAAGGCAACACTTCATGGCCACCGACCATCTGTGAGGTGCAGAATCTACCAGAGCTCAGCAACTTCTGGAACCGGTGTAAATTTAAGAATCATCTAAAATGTCCACTCAGGCTGACACAAGTTTTCTGCCTCGAGAGTGTATCTTATTCCAACAGATTTCAGTATATTTTGTTACTTTATGTGCTGTATGATGATAATACATGTCTTGTGTTTAAAGTTTAACATTTAAAAATAAAAATGATGTATATACATATTTATGTATATATGTAACAATTTTGTAACAATTTTGCTTTTGTAACAAAGATTTTCAAGTTTCAA
The DNA here is from genome assembly GCA_036877575.1 of Botia almorhae. NCBI lineage: Eukaryota > Metazoa > Chordata > Actinopteri > Cypriniformes > Botiidae > Botia > Botia almorhae. The sequence continues at coordinate 6,599 of JAZGTJ010007083.1, forward strand.
AAAGTTAATGTTTACTTACCAAGGAGACAACAGTGTCAGTGAAAGGTTTAAGATATAGGACTAATTTGAAAAAAAAAGCAAACAAAGTTTATAAATAGTGTGGCAGTCTGCCATATTTATACAGTTGTTTGCAGCACATAATGAATGATATTTTGTGTTGGAATGACATTGTGCATAATGATTCAGAGTGACAAAAATGAATGTATTTTTGATGTATTTATTGTTAGCAAACAAATGAAATTAGTTTAAAAGAATCTATTCCATGGGGATTATACACACATGCATTAAGAAACACTTAGAAATGACACAAATTTTGCCATTGCTATGCATTTGACTAACAGCTTTACTTCTTTATTATTTCATGTTTTGCCTTTTAGACATATCAGACTGGATGAAGGAACGGTATCCTCTGATTAATCTCAGCAAGACGGACCTCCTGGTAATCCAGCCAACTCATCATTAGAACACAACTTCACAGTTCAACTTGGATCATCAACTCTTACACCTACTCGGCCCATTAGGAACCTTGTTGTGGTGTTTGATGACCAAAAATTCACTACTCACATTTTAATCTCTCTTTCATGCAGGTACGTGATCTACAACGTCAGCTGCCCGTATTAAATTTAAATCTACGCTGGCCTTTGGGATAGTCACCAAACTTTACCCCCAACCTTAACTCACTCATACAGATATTCGTCCCCTCCCACCAACTACGTTCAGTAAACGAGTGGCGTCCCACAACGAGGTACCAGATCGCTCTTTAAGGCGTTTACCTATTCTCCTCACCTCTCATTCTCGTTGACCTCCACTCGACCATCACAACCTTCAAGAAACAACTGAAAACACCTGTTTCACAGACACCTGACTAGTTCTTAATGCTCTGTTCAAATAAAAAATCTTTAAATTGTTTATTCTGTCTCTTTCATCAGAATGCGATTGCCACATTGGCTTGTTGGTTCTTAGGTCAAAATGTTAAATGCTATCTCTCTCTTTGTAAGTCGCTTTGGACAAAAACTGTTAGTCATTGGTCATTCAAATGCAAATCTGTAGCTATTTTTTATAAAGCTTTAGCATATAATTAAGCTCTGTACTTCTAAGTTTTCTCATTGAAAATTCCCACCATAAGAAACATAGAACAAGATTATAATACCAGCTACAAACTCCCCAGCTGTTCACTCAATTTAGAGAGTATTACTCACTACAGAGATGACCTGATCACCCTGGTCATAAATTCCTGACAAATTGAAGCAAACAATGCTACAAAAGCATCAAAACAGCCATTTCCCGAGAACTCTTTATTCATCGAATACAAGCTATTAGAGAGAGAGAGCAGTACTTTAATGCATAGCGCATTTCTTATTAAGTAGAGAGAGGTGCGGTGGAGTCAGCGTTAAACTGATGATAATGGCATATTGATATTCGCCCAGAACTGTTGTTATGTATCTTTAGTTAAAAGAAAAAAAACCCCACATCATCTGCATCAAAAGCATCACACATCAGTGTCATCAATTTGAATCTATTCAGCACAAAAGTTATGCATCAAGATCTGTCCTATTAAATAGTAGATAATTAAGCAGTTAGTCACAGGTCTGTTCAAGGTAAATCGGCACTGTAGTCATGAGGAAAAAACATACTGTCAACGGTGAAGTTCAGTGACTTATCCCGGATCACTGTCAAATCATACTAGCCCTAGTGTTACAGCATGTCTATCACTTTTGATTGTCTGCGTGAATTTAACATTAGTTTGCTATCCAGACTGCTGTTGGGGGAGTAATGAATGCCAGCATTCTTCCAGGGCTGGTCACAGGTGATGCATGTATTTTTCTTATTTTGTGTTTAAATAGCAAGCTAGAGTTTTGAATTGACAAGGTCAAAGAAACTGTTGCCAACTGATGGATGCCATTAAAATGGCCTCTAAGAAGGCCTAACCTTCCTCTGAGGTACTATAGGTAGTAATTTAGTTGTATTTAAATCATAATTTATTATCAATAACTCTCTTATGTATTTGACCATTTAATTATGTAGCATTCAATTATAAATACAGTAAGTAAAACACTACAGTAGCCAGGCAGAATGGCTACCACAGCGTATGTATTTGAAAGTTATGTTTGATTTAGCAGTTTTTAATGTTATACACCTTTTATTCCATTGCACATTGAAAAATGACAATAGACCTCACTCGGAAGTGGAAAATATTTGAATGCATACACATACGGTTATAAGATACTTTTCAAGGTAACTTACAAGTGATGAAAAACAGATGCAATCAATCATAACAACAATTCAACAAAAGACTTAACAATATTAGCAATATTAGCAGTGCTGCAGTGAATGCCACAGTATAAAACTAAGTGCAGTAACACAGTACAAAAAGAGTCGACAAAAGGCATCTACAAAATATATGTGAACTCTGACATAATGTTCACAAAACATCTGCCTTGTCTGACTGTAATATTTATTTAAATGCCAAATGTAGCATGTAGCATATCAAATTAAGGCTTGTGACTGGCTCTTGTATTTCAGAAAGATTTCCTATGTTGAGAATATGGTGGATAGTATTTCTGTATAGACTCGACTGCCCTGGAAATGTCTGGTTTGGAATCTAGTTTCTTGTATTTTTTAGATCATATCAAAATGATCCATGTCGGCATTTTGTTCGGCTTAATGTATTCCAAATCAAATTAAATGAGCAGTTTTACTAAGTTTTACATTACGTACACTCTATATCCATGGACATTTCTGGATTTATGTGAAATTGTAATCAGCGTGAGAGGTTTATTTATAGCCAGAATTACACATTTGTGATTATAAAAATATAATTACTTTAGAGCTGAAAGTCTACAGAATTCTCCCAGCATTCACTTGAGACCTTAAATATAGGCAAAAAAAGTACTGCATCATTGTGAAAACATCCCAAAAGTGTTTTGGGAGATACATGAGAAATATGCAGATAAATTCATTAAAATCGGTAAAAGCTAATAAGCTAATCAGACACTAAAACAAGAGAGAACCAAAATTATCTCTGACTAAAATCCTCCTTAATCCTCACAAAAGTTATTTGAAAAAGTTAAGATGAATTCCTAACTAGATTATTTGGTATTGGAACCTGTATTTAAGATATTTAATGTCTTTTTGAGCGTTGTTAAGATGGCAAAACTAGCTTCCCCCTTATAGCACTACATCTGTGCCAAGGCTGGCCCTGGTACAGTTATTGGACCCAGTTTACAGTTAACATATTGAAAGTCTACAACAGCATTTAATAGCCCATTGATTTTATGGCAGCCGAAGCAATGCAAAGGCAGGAATAAAGGAGTCATTCCAAACCAATTTTTTTTGCGGTAAGGCCCTTGTAGTGTTGTGGACTACTGATGGGTGTTACTGTAATCGAGAACTGAAAGGTTTGTATGTCATCTTGTAAAAGCAAAAGCTCCACATTCCAGGCATGGTGGGTAATATTTCACCTTTGTGCCAGGTCTGCTCTTTACAGTACAAAGCACATGGATTATGCAAATATTATTTACAAAATGCATGTAACGAGCACTTGACATGATAACTGCTATAATGCAGTGCACTATTTCAACAACAGTGATTCATCATGAGGTGCAAAACAAGGATGGGAGTTTTAATGTTAATACAAATGAAACACAGAGACAGGATGCCATTTTTGTTTTTGTGTATAATTAGGATGTTTTATTACAATCAATGTTTATGTTACCTCTCACAGTATTTTCTGTTCGTAACCCCATTTGTATCACAATACATATTATAATGAGAGATTATTATAGACGTTTGTTTTTAGTTTTACGATGCACAATTCGTGTTCATCAAAAACTATTGTTCCTCTGTCAGATTGTACGATACAGATATATTGTTTGGGTGTTTTTAATGATTTTATGATAAGATGAGGAAAAATAAAATTTGTGTCACATCAGAATATTTAGACTATAGGAACACACACACACACACACACATATCTCATGTCACTACATCAAAGGCAGCTGTATGTATGCAAATAGGAGTAACCTCCAGAGCCCTGACAAAAAGAGGACATTTTAGCATTTCTTTCTATATATACATTTATTTTTAAGATAAATTAAAAGTTTTTTTAGGTAAAGGTGAAACCATTAAGCATAAGATCAGTCTTTTGTATCCAACCTGCAAAAAATAAACAATAAAAACAAGCAAACAAAATTTTGCTGAATGCATGCGCATAGGCAGCATCATTCAGATTCTGGGCATGTAACCAATAAATTTTACAAACCAAGGTCCACCTTGTCTTAAGGTGCACTGCGCCTTTGATCAGCCTAACATTGTATTTTTTATGTTTGTGTTGTCTTTGTAGGAATCATGCCAACAGACTTTAAACTAGCTTTCCAAGCTCCCGATTAAAGATCGGAGGCTGCACGGAATGCTGTTTGAATGAAAGTCAGGAAAATAGCTGCAGGCTAGGAAAGTTGCCTGATTATGCTTTTGCCTGATAACTGGCTGTGTGTTAGAGTAGTGCTGAAGATAACCCAGTGGACAACAGGCTAGTTACACTCATTTAGGGCAGTTATGTCCCTAATGGATTTTCTTTTATTGCACAAGCTACATTTCTTTGTCCCCATTCACTAGTTTTTATAGCATGTCAATATTTGAAAGGAACTCTTCACATTGCTATTTGTCAGACGCGTTTATCCAAATAAATGTATGGTATATATTTAATCACTACATATGGTCCCTAGGTGTCGAACCCATGACCTTTGCATTGCTATCGCCATGTAATACCAATTGAGCTGATGGTGCACTTGATTTGTTTTTTTTAGCCAAAGCAGTTAATATTTAAAACTTCCCCTTTTTTATGTGTAGTCTTTTCTCTGTTTTTGCATTTACTACAGAGCTCCGAAATGCCCCTGGAAATGTCAGCCAATGAACTCTCTTGAAATTGTGCCATAATGTTCTGTGTCCAATCAACAGCACACAGGCTCACTATATATAATGTGTGTAATGCTAAGCATGGAGTGGAGTTGTGTGAATCTTGCCAATATTGGACTTTGGAAAATGCAAAAGCACGCTGAATCACGCTCAATGCTGGCAGTCAGACGGTTGAATCTGGGTTTGGAAGATACCACAAGAATTTTAACTGCCCGGATGCATAGTGCCAACTGTAAAGTTTGGAAGCAGAATAATGATTTGGGCTTGTTTCAAGGTTAAAGCAGACCCCATTGTTCCATCATATTGGAACTTTTGAATGCTGCAGTAAAAAATGACATCCTAAACTATTTTGAGCTTCCAACTTTCTGGAAAGTTGCAGGAAAACCTTTTCCTGTTTTTGCATGACAACATTTCGAATGTGTGATATTTCGGACTTTATGTGAAGTCCATACATAAAATTATGAAATTATACATTGTTAAATATGGCCATTTTCCTGCTCAAAGCTTCACCTCACTAAATTCTCAGGAGAGGAAAAGTACTTGACTGCAAACTCTCGTAATCACCACAACAAAAATTGCAATGCTCCTCAGCAAGCAGAAAGTTCTCTTATGAAATATACTGCGCAAGAACGGCAAGTTACATTTTACAACCCCTCATCTGCCATCATTGTGTGGTGATTATAATAGTCATCATGATTGGTTTATACTGTAGATTTAGAAAAAATATGTCAAAATACCATCAGAAACTTATAACTATAGTGAAGTATAAAGTGAAACCTTTATGCAGTATTAGGATTAGAATAAGACATTTACAAATACCTTGTAGAAGTATTGGAATTAACCATAGGAAAGGAAAATCAAATATGAGATCTGTGGAAACTCAGAAAGAACCAGGCACGGATTAACCACAGAGTTGATTGGACTGTTTCCCTCTGGCCCCTAAGTCCAATAGGCCACAAGCTATATATGTTTTCCTTTCCAATCATCCAAACCATGCTTTTTTCTCATCAAACTGAATACATTTGTAGGATCAGGTTTGTAAAGCAACACGACTAAAACAGAACAAATACTTTTTTACTGAATTTACTGACGGCCAGAAATTTTTTTAATCAATGTTGTGAAGTTTGTAATCACATGGTAATCACATGGTAATCATTTAAACATTAGACCTATTTAGACCTATAAAAACATTAGACCTATGGTCACTTTAAAATGATTTAAAAAATGGGATTTCTATCTTTTAAATGTAAGATTAATATTTTATCCACTACATTAAGGCATATTTTTCTAATCAGTAAATGTATTTACATCTTGATATTTTTGTTTTGTAAATGCCAGACTATAAGCCTTTAATTTAAAACCTACACTGTATTATTTATTTAATAATACTATTTTTATTTCTGTGTTCACTGTTGGTGGCTTTAGCGTGCTTCCTGTCTCCCCGCTGTTTTACATGACATCCGCAAAGCCTAGGCAGAGCGCGAGATCATGTTCCCGCCACGTGAAGCGTCTGATTAGCCCGGAAAGAGAAAGAAACGGGGATGGAGCAGAATAGAGCTCTCTGATAGCTCTGACAGCAGGTAATGAGCCACTTAATGAAGTCCAGGGTAATTTCCCAACCACAACAAGAGGGAGATGCAAGGCGTGCTGTGTTAGGCTGGTAACAGCCTTTAATCAAATGGGAAAGGCTGGCTGAAAATGATAGCCCGAGTCTGCTGGGATTTCAGCCGCGATCGCAGGTAGCAGGTGCTTCTCTTAACTCATTGCCATGGCAACCACAGTGTAGGTTCTTCCCCAACACCACATTTATGACACATCCTAAAGGACCCTCATATAAGAAAATATGTTTGTTTTATTATTGTTCATGAGGAAATCTTCCCTCAATGCCCACACATCTGACTCTTTCTTCTGCTGTCAGCAACATAACTATTGCCCTTTCTGTCATCTGCAAATCTCAGCTCTTGCTGGGGTCAAGAGCTAAAATGATTTAAAAATCAATAGTCATTATTTGTTTGATTACTCTGGACATTGTTAGGGTAATAAACTAAGGTGGTACCTCTGGGGCAATATGCAGGATAAAACCAAAATTGTTTCTTGTAGTTGTTCATTTTTTATTTCACTGAAGAAATCTGCTAATTTATTTTGCATAACAGTTTTAATTTAAAAAAAACTTTTGCTAGGATTAATCTTTTATCTTTAATTAACAATTTAAGTTTATCAATTTAAATAAATAAACAAATAAATAAATGCTTGTGGGAATATGAAGTAACCCCAAACAGAATTTGGACACATAAGTACACATCTCTTAAAATGTATTAAGTTATTTGCATTAGAACAAAATAGTAGACAAATCTGCAAACAACAGAGCTGTATGTGTCGACTATAGTTCTTTAAATGCCACTTGCTTTGATACCTAGAATGCAAAGGCATCCATACATTTTAAATGTGGCTTAGCTGTCCAGATACTGAAACCACTGTATATGCATGAATACCTTAGAGGATACAAACACTGAGTTATTTGCATTGTGACATAGATATTCCAGTGGGCCTGCTGTGAGCACTACTCTGGCTTTCATTTCCAAACACAAATAGATTGTTTCTGAGTTCCTAATTACCACTCTCATACCATTCCTGATTACCCCCCACCCTCCTCTTTACTGCTACCACTGTGTGCAATCAAACATCACATGTCCAGTCAAATTTGTTTTCTTTGATTGAAGCAAAAGAATAAAAGGTGACGGCAACCAAAGCATGTAAATATCCGAAAACATTCCACCATGCGACATTCATGCTTTGTTAATGTCTTTATGGGAGGTATATAGGATTTGGATGTTATTTGTTGGTACAAATAAAATCGCTGTTGCATTCAAAGAAAAGCATACTGCATTGTACTGCAGTCTTCTTATAAAATGGCTAACTGGAATACTTGATTTTGATTGGTCCATCACAGCATTTGGTGGCTAGAATACAGAACCCATAAGGGTGAGCCTTCAAGGTTAGTGAAACAAAGCATAACACAGTGTGAGGCTGACTGTACATTATCCTGTACATATTTGTCAATAAATTGGTTTGAGGAAGGTTTGTAGATTTTATACTCACAAACCTTGTTTTCATGTCAGACTTTACAATATGTGTTTGAGGCAAGAGATGGGGTTCATTTATTGTGAGGCTGAGATTTCCTCTTCTGTTCAGCTGATTTATTTTCGGGGAAATGGCTGAATGAGTCACTAAATTCAATAGATTAGTTCAATTTTTCATTTCAGTTCATTAAAATACCATAAATGCAGAATATTCATAAAGGAATAGTTTATAAAAAAAACATTACAATTAATGGGTAGTGGAGCTTTTTTAATATCCTTTCTCGCCACTATTTCTTGTTGTGTTTTTGAGAGAAGTCTATCATAAACAAATGATTCTTTTGAGCCAGATCTTTTTAACTGGATTTACTAGTTCACAAAACGTGTGAATGAATGGATTGACAGAAAACCAAATTGATCCAGTTTTATGATACTTCTATGGCATTTTTTATCACATCCACACACACGGTAGGTTTAGATGCTTTGTTGGGTCTTTTCCATAGCCATAATGACTTTTATACTGTACAAACTATATATTCTATCCCCCTACACTAACCCTACCCCTAAGCATAACCATCACAGAAACCATTTTTTGCATTTTTACATTTGTAAAAAAGCATTATTCAGTATGTTTAATAATCAAGCCACTTTAATAACCGCTGTCTGGTCCCCACAATGTAGATGTGTGTGACTCTTACCATCCTTGTGTGGACATTTGGTCCCCACAGTGGTAGAAAAACAAGAACACACACACACGCACACACATAATAAGCAGAGTGCTGGTGACTCTTTGCTCTTGATGCACACAGACCTCCTTCACTCTCACTCTTCCTCTTGTCCACTTGAGGATGTTCATTTAACTTGCCAGCACCACAATTAACTCCCAGGGCAACCTGCTCCAGCACCCCGTTGTTGAGTCAGATTAGCTCTCCCTGCATCCCTCTGTCTCCGCCAAGCTCCTGCTGGCTTATCTGGGGCATGTTTGGAGGGCGCCGCAATAGGACAGGGACACGTGCCTGGAAATAAACGAAGTCTTGTGGTGATAGCCTCTCTGCTCAGCCAACCATGAAGGTTAAAACATCTCTTTCTTGCCCACAGTCAACCTCGCTTCCTGATTTGTGAATAAGGATGAAGTAATTTTGTCTAGTAGCGAGAATGGCCGCATCTGCATACGCTGTCATGGGTCACCAGGTAAACAAACGATGAAGGTCGTGTTGCAGGTCACAGTCTATTTAAATACAGGGGCAGTAATGTCAGTCAATAGATAAACAAATGTGTGTCAGGCATCTGAATTATGGGTAACGCTTCCTTCGCTTATACGAATAACAGGGGACCTAGTACACAATACAGTAATACATTCTTGGTTTCCTACTTTCTGCAGTTATTGATTTGGTCCTTGCTGCTGCGCTATTGTTTCGCATTAGGAGATACGGTGGAAAACTCAGGCTGCGTGTTTCAGCAGTGACTGTGAAGTAGCTTTATCATAGCAAGGCAGACTTTCAATAAAACCGAGAACACTGTTAAAAATGTGTCATTTTATTGTGCCACTAGTGTCACTTAATGTAATGACAACAAAAAATGATAAGTCTATATATATATATATATATATATATATTTCAATTGTCTTTGCATAGCTTTTATAATTTGGTCATGGTTAGTTGAAAAATACTTAAAAGAAATTGAATTAAATACTGATCTAGGCAAAATTGACATTGCTGAGAAGATTTTTGGTGTCTTCATCAGGAAAATCACACATTGTCACATGTTTTCATCTCAGCTATTTAGGAGAAACAACTGAGATATGAAAGAGATCTCCTTTGGGGAGCATTTAACTCATTGTCAGTAGGAACCAAAGAAACAATCTGATCACGACAAAGAGAAGAACATTACACTCTTTTTTCTCATGTCCTACTGTATAAGTCTTTGTATCATGAGGGATACATTCATAAAAACAAGTGTGCATTCATGTGTCATTTACATCACAAAAATAAGCTCTTTTTATCAAGCTCTGATCTGTTTGTGCAGGGAAAAGAAAGGATCGCTACCCGTATTCCAAGAGGACACTATTAGATTCTCACAAGCCAGCATATGCAATTGAATCAATAATACAGCTGGGCTGCATTAGCCACCATTCGGTGCGGAGATATGTTCCCTGATGGCCATATAATCAAGGAAGTGCTCTTTGCATTATGCCCCAGTTCAAGTAGAAATGATTCATTCTCCATCAGCACACATCTGTGCGGTCCAGGGTTTCACTGATAATGCATCCTGTGAAAGTGAGTAGAGAGTGAGCCACAGAGGCATGATGGGAGAGAAAAGATACTGTCTGTCAAAACAGAGACTGTAGTCCGTAGCAACATTAAAATGAGATTATTCAATACAGCTCTAATCAAAGGGAAGCAGTTAAAAGTAATCTCCTTTACATAAAAACTCCTGTTATTAAAACAGCAGGCGTTTAGTGTTTAAAGGGGTCGTAACGGATCAAATTTACTTTTATGTTTTAGAAAGATAAGATGTACAGTGAAAACCGGTCTGAGTTTCAGAACTCAAAACGTTCTACTCGGCCCAAACAGACAACTCATTGAACTTCTAATATGTTCTGCCATCAGCTAGATAAAAACATTAACAGTTAAGTTATTGTGGAAATGCTATAGATAGCATCATTCATAAACACCAAAAGAAGTAATGATGGTATGTGGGAAATCTTTCAGACCTTGTGCAGATCCTAATACTGTGTGTGTTTAGCAGCTTGTTTGATAACATCTGTAAACTTCTATTAAAAATTATGAAAATACATAAATACATGAAAATACTTTAGAAAAGCAAATGCTGGGCAGACAGCAACAGTTGCTAAGATAGGACTGGTCAGTGATGCTTTTAGGGCGGAGTTGAGTGAAGAGTCAATTTTATGGGAATGCCAAATTTGGTGCAAAAGTCTGTAACTTCTGTCTGTAACTAAAAAGTCTCTAAAACTAATATAATAATATTTACTGACATCAAATTTAAGTAGTTTTGTTTACTAATTATTCTTAAACAGTGCATATAAAGTGTTAAGTACAAAGGCTGCTGTGCTTACAGCCTGCCTTACTACTGAAGTGGGTTTTAAGAGTCATTGGGGTGGGTTGTAACACACTTTGTGCATGTAGTTATGGTGATAATCCAATTGACCTGTTCAATATAATTGTTATGCTATCCCCCATCACCAGGTGTGCAAATGATACTGTATAATAAGCCTCTAAAGGCAATACCACTGCTGACACATACAGAAAAGAAAATCCTGTTGCCTGTTTTACACACTTTGCCCCCATTCCTGGGGCAAAGTTAGCCTGTGAGGTAGAGGCATCTAGGAAGGGTTCGAGTAAACCACATTATCCACGTTCTTTACAGTGGCTGAGTCTTTTGGAACAGTCCAGCTGAGAGATCAAAGGCTTCGGCTCAATCTGTGCTGGTCCAGCTGCTCTGTCGATGCTACCCACAAGCCCTGGCTCCAGAGACAGACTTCTGCCTTCATACGCCACGGATTGGATTCTTTCCCCAAGTGCGGACATTGAGCTTTGATGGTCAGTTTGCTGTGACTGAGACCCAAGGCTAGGCTTAGAGGAGCTGAACATGGAAAAGGGGAATGAAAGAGAGGCCAAGAGAAGAGGTTTCCTTCCTACAGACAGCTTCTGTCAGCAACATGCATACTTGAGGTGTTTTGTATGTTTTGTATCGCTTTAGACACCAGACAGGGGTTGTGGTCGACAACTATGAATAATGTAGTAATATAGAGCAGCAGATCTTTCTCATATAAATTTTCTAAAAATTAATTTAAGAATTATTTGCACCAGGAGAATAGTTTTTTTTTAAAGTTTCGAGAATAAAATGCAATTTACTATACATCTAAAGCATGATTTACACAGAAATTAAGCATGTTTGCACAAAGAATGACAATTATTTAATTTAAATACTGTACGAGGGTATTTCGGTTTTTAGTCAACTGCAATTGTGGGTGGTTGATCAAAAAGAGGCTTTTTTGGCGTTAAAATGCAGCTTGCAAACTGGCGTGACTGTTTAGTGAATTTAACATTAGTCTCTATTCCTTCCTCCCATAATGTTTAAATTATTCAGTGTGCTGTATGTGTCACAAACTCATAACTATCATTTATTTGCTCCTCCTTTTTCTAGATAAAAGCAGTGGTCTGCTCTGTCTCGGCTGGACTTCCTAACCAATGCTAATTATTGATGTGCATTTGTCTGGTTTGCATCAGCCTGCTCTGTGATCTTGGCTTACGAGGTGCGATTATTCAGCCAATTGTTCACGGAAAGACTCACTGGGATATGCAAGGCTGTTTGTGGATGCTGTTCAGCCTCTTAAATTATAAATTTTCTTTGCCCTAAATTTTTCTTTGCCCCTATTCACTTTGTTATTTTTGCTTTGCATATTTTTGTTGGATGAACAGGCAGACTGTTTTCTTGGAAACCGACAGGAGAGATAAAAAGATGGTAGAGGCTTGTACAAACAGTAACATTAAACTATTTATATACTCTCATATCTATTGGAAAGATAAGTTCCATTCCATATCTCAGAATTATTTACTTCCTATTACAAAATTCTTCAATAATATTTATTCTGGGATAATCCACCAGGATTCCATTAGACATGTTGTCAAGATAACCATGTATTGGGCAGTGAGGTAATAAGTCATCATTCGCGAAGTTCCGCCCCCTTGGCTGCTGTTGCTAGTCAGGCTTTACAGAATATCCAATAGGAATTAATTGGAGAGTTCAGTAAATGTGAGTGGAGAGTGTCAGTAAAATGTGCTTATGAAGTGCTAAAAATGAAGCAGATAATGTTCTTACATGGGGTATAATAAAGTATAACATTGCAAAGCATTTTTTAATCTGCAGTTTTATTCAAATTGTTAAGTACTGCAGTAATGTGATTAAAGACTGTGAAATCAAAAAGACAACTTAAAAGAGAATAGTCTCAATTAGCAATTAAAACTGATAACGTAAATGTAAGTGAACAGAACTCTTCCTAATAGCTCTACACTATACAGTAATCATTTTGATATGATACTGTGACCTGTAACTGTTGCCTCTACAGTGACCTGAATCAATGCATAAATTAATTATTATCATTATGATATTAACATCAATTTAGCTTAGAGCAAATGTGATGTTCTTATGTTGTAAATGTTTCATTGCAAAAAGGGGTTGACATATAATAGCTTAATATATGTGGGTAACTTGTGTCACCATTAAAAATGCCCTAGCAAAAACATTTTACTGTTTTTTTTATAAATAGTTTATCTTCCCTAAAAGTCTAAAACTATCCTAACACAAGACTGTTCTATCATATTGCACACAACAACAGTTTTTAAAGAAGTATTGGTCAGTAGTGTTTTTAGGGTGGGGCTTAGTGAAAAACGATTATTCTCATTGGACAATCTATTCAAAAATCACCATGTTAACCTGCTGGATCTTAACAGTAAATACTGTTTCTGGACAGAGATTAGATGCAGCTGTTGACTAATACAAATTTTCACAGTAGAATAATTGTCGGCGGTGGATTTTAATCCGTGACTGGGTTTGGAAACCGAGTTCAGGAAATTGGCCATATGGTTTGACAAAGCGTGGTTTCCCCTGAGCGATTGTGTGGGGATGTTTTGCAGAAACACCTCTGAGTAGGTTGTGACATTACGGTCTCCAGATAATCCAGATTCTGTGTTGCAAAATACAAATGGAGCGATATCTCTAGACGCAGAGGGAAAAGAGTGCAAAAGGTTGGCCATATCCAGTCACTCAGTCGCTAATGGACAATTTGTGTCAGGCTGACTATAAAGATACGAGTCTGAACCCTGAGGTACATGTTGTGTCAGAAGAATGAATAGACTTTTAAAACCAAAATGCTATGTCTGCTTGAAGGAAAAGTAGATTGTAATGAATGCAGTGTGCTCTGTAGATGGGGGTGTCCCAAATCCATAAAATCCAGCAAACTTTAGTGTGGTCAAAAATCCCCCATTTTTCTGTTTCACTTCTTATGCACTTTAATTACTTACTATTTATAACAATGAAAGTATGGGAACTGAATGGGCTTGACTTGACCCAAGATGCTTTCGCTAATTCTGATGTTAGCCTAGCTTTAATTGAGTTAAGCCTTAGTTCACAAACCTACCTTTACAATGAAATGTTTGCACATGTGGTTGTTTTCTGCACCTATGGTTCTATACCATTAGTTTGGGCACAATCAGCCAGAATATTATTTGAAATAAACCCATGATAGTTTACCATGGTAACCACCTGAATACCATAGTCAGTACAGATACTGTTACTACAACAAAGCTGTGGTTATTTGCCATTATCCACAACTTGAATGAAAAAGAAATACAAAAAGACAAAAAGAGAGAAGAATTCTTTGGAGACTGAATTGAGTATTTGTCATGCTGGTAAAAATCTGAATTTGCTGGAACATTGTTCTGGACACAGTGCAGTGTTACACTGATTGATTTCCTAAAACTTGTAACTAATTTTGGCTTTTGGGTTTCATTATATTAAAAGTCTTTATATACCTAGGGTTTGGTCGAAACTGTGGCCATCTTGATAAACCTTTGTTAGGCAATTAAGAATTTCAAACCTCAGGTCCAGCCACCCCACACATGAACTACATATTAACTTTAACCAGATATTTAGAATGTTTAGGCAAAATGTTGAGAAAAATGTTGAGAAAAAAAACTCATGGCAATAAATTTAACTGCTAAAATCGTTCGGACAACAAGCAATTAAAAACTCCCACTGTGCAGGAATTTTGGGAAAAGAAGGGACAAAGCTTTGCTCATGAAACATACTGGGTGTGACATCACCCCCAGGCACAGACTGATAAATGCTGTATTTAGGTGCAAGTGAGAGATGGAGATCTCATTTCAGCTGGAGGACTTTAGAAGTAGGACAGCCGGATCAGCTTCTACTGCCCATACACAACATACTGTCTCAATTTCTGCCACACAGGTCAGATGATTCTAGATGTGCAGAATACATGGGCATCGCTTTTTAATTATATATATATTTGTTTTTGTGGGGACATGAGTGGTAGTCTTGGATCACACCCTAGATAAGTGTCTCATTGCGTTTAATGTAATAGTCCCATGCTACACTTTTTGTTTAGCATGCGAGAGGAACCAGGTTTAAATTCAGTAATATGTAATAATATGTGATTTTTCTAATAAAGTAAGTAAAGCTGCAGCAAATCTTGACAGCTGGTGATTATCATGCATTTTCATTGTATGGAAAACAGTAGCTTTGAATAATTGCTAATCTTTTGTGTTTCAGTGGAAATAAGTGCGAGTTTCAGGTGATATGAGGTTGGTTAGACCATCGCAGGATTTTCAGTTTACATCAAATGAAGAGGATGCGACTTGGACGCACTAAATTGAAATGAGAAGAGATGACTTTATCAATACTACAATATTTCTTTTGAAACTCGCAAAGCTGTGGCCAAGAGCTATGGCCGTGTGGGCAGTTACACAGAAGACTCGAGTTCATGTCCTGGCGTGATGTCATTTCCTGATCCTTTTCTCCCATCACCTCCACTTTTGTTTCTTGTCCCTTTTCTACTGTCCTGTTTATGAATGACACATCAGGTATATGTCATGCTTAATTTTACACAAAACTGAAGCTATGAGGCAATCTGCTTAATGTGACACACTGTTGTTTAGGCAGAAATGCATTAAGAGAAAAACCTGTTTGGAGTATAAATGCATTTTTTAACACACCAGGAGGTTCTCGATAAAACATACCAATGCAAAAACAAAAATACTAATAGCCAACACCTGCTGGAATAATGACAACATTAGCCCAATAGAATCGATCTTTTTATTTTATATATAAAAAAAAAATCACACACCATAAAAATTACATGTACAAAACTATAAGATTTTAAATTGATTTATGTACAGTTACAAAAGAAAATGGCAAAATAAAAAGTGACCAAACAACTTAAAGTAACAGGTATACTTGTGCTCCCAGGTGGGATTGCTCGCCACCGTCTGTTTGTTGGTTCGAGTCCCATTTTAGTCTCTACTAGGCAGATGGGTCGCAACCAATGCTGTAAAGCCAGAGGGGAAGGAGGCGTGTAGATTGATGATGGTGCAGAACAACACAAACACCATTTACTTTAGTCCCATCTGAGTTCTCTCTCACTGGTGCGGTTTGCATGATTGAATGGGTGGAGGAAAATGCATATCTAGAGGAAGCAGAGAAACATGATCAGACCCTTTGGCAAAAGGTGTACAGCTTGTAAAAAAGACAAAATAATAGCGGCTCCAGTCTAGTCACTCATAGTTCAGTGAACCCACAATGGAAAGCCTGGAGCCTTCAAACAACAGAGACAAATGAAACTGGCTTTCACAGGAGGTGATTGTGACATCTAACATTGAATTGATCTAATATGAATAAAGGAACCAAAGGTAACAACAACAGCACTGGTGTTCTCTCAAATTCAGGATGGTGGTCTCCTCTTTGGGTTTCTAAAGCCTTTGATATGAAGAACAGCTGATGCTAATGTTAATTAGTTGGCAGGAGCTTTAGTTCTCCCTGCCAAGCTCTGGAAAGCTGGAGAGACCATGGAAGCAGAGAACAGTAGCTGCGTTTACATGGACATTTTTTGTTTCAATCCGATTGAAATCAATCAGATTGATGAATCCGATCGCAGTGTTTACATAAACGCTGAATAAAGTAATCGGGTTAATGTGCATGTTTACATGACATGCTTAGAATCGGATTTGATCTTTTGACATGCGCACAGTACACGAATACATGTTTCCCGCCATACCATACTAGCAGCCACTCTATGCCAATGTTTCTTTTACGTTTTTTCAAAGCACAATTAACATTTAAAACACTGAACAACATCGTGGTTTCATTAATTGACACGTACGATTACACCGGTGTGATTAGAACGTTTAGTGGTCACGTGATCACCTGCTAAATTCAAATCTCTGTTCAAA
>JAZGTJ010007084.1:0-23574 GCA_036877575.1 Botia almorhae
AGTACCACGCAAATATAGGTGGGGCAGGTAGTTGTTTCACACATGTATCAGTACAGCACATTATGTAACAAGCAGAATGCCTTAGGCTAATTTTTCTTTTGTAATATCAGTTATATTGACGTTTATTGATATAAGGTCACTGATTATCACAGGTCAGGCACCAATGCTGTTCTTTTATTACTTGACTATTGAAGATTAGTGATAAGACACATCTGTTACCTTCATTTGTGCTCTGCTCAAATTCTTCAACTATAGGCATCATTTCAGCCAATAAGATGTTCCTCAGCATCATGTCAAAGCTTCTCCTTATGTAACAACACAACACTAAAATCAACAATAAAATAAAATAAAATCAATTTCCAAGAACTTGTGACATTGAAAATTGCATTTATTAATATTTTACATTATACATAGCATATATATTTAATTTGTTTTGAAATGTATTATTATTAGTATTTTCACATTATACATAGCATAATGTATATTGAATTAGCTATTTCTCACCCACTTTTTTTCTGCCTCAATTACTCTAGGTTCATTGTTGAATATTCGATCTAGTGTTCTGAAACAAGTCTACATTTCCTATATTGTATTTGGTAAGTATGTGGCCCCAGCACAATCGAAAACTGTCATCGACATTGATAAAGCACTAACAGCAATTCAAGGCTGTGCTAATAACCCAGCTAAAAAATAACAGTTACAACACCAACATTTGAGTTTTTCCTGGATCTAAAACTACATACAGCTGAGCTTTAACGGGAGCTAAGAAAATTCTATAGAATGATGACATCATGGTGACAACATATTGACAGTTCTCAAATGAACACAAAACAATAGACAATACAATAACTTCAAATAACAGGAATGTAGAAATAATATGCATGACAAGTACAACAGGAATTTTGTACAGAGTTTGTACAGAGTTAGCATCATGTATATGGCATGAGGTTTCTTACATAAGTAAAGAGGGACATCAGAAGCCAACCATATATGTTATTTTGTAAATACAGACCTGGATTATGACGATGACATATTAAAAGCAAAACCAACACACACACACACGTGATTTTGACAGTGTTCTTGTGCTGGCCGTACCCACCATTTCAGATTCTTCTTTTACCTTATTGTCTTTTCAACCTTTGCCTATTATGCATCATTTTTGCTGCGATGTAAAGAGGTGTGAGTGTGTGTGAGAGACAAACAGAGAGAGAGAAGTGGAGAGAGGGGAAATGACAGTGAGAGGGTGATAGACATGTGTGCCTACTGATGGGGTACTTTGGGGTACTGTGATATTGCAAATGATCTAAATTGACCAGAACAAAGAGACGGGAAAAGACATTCTGTGGATGTGACCAATTAAGAAAGAAATGAAGACAAAATACAATAATGAAACTGTAGGTGTTAATAATAAGACATCAGACACACACATAATTGCCTCTTAAACAGTTAAATGTCTGGGTGGAAAAACACTTTAAAAAAGATTTAGGTATTACAAGGGAGCACAGCATAGCAAGTGTGTGTGTGTGTGTATAAAATAGAAGGACTACCAATCAGACCCACAAGCCCATTGCATCCCTTATTCCACACCCCTCCCCCATTCCATCACCCCAAAACCTCCTCCCCTGCCTCCTCATCCCTTCCCCGTCTTTTCCAAGTGTCGCCATGGTAACGAGACAGGGTGCCTAATACATGAAGTTAATATATTTCCAGTGGCAGGAGCGACTTGGGTACTAATGCATTCATCTGTCTCTGCAAAGACAAGCCAATCAATAGTGAGTAGGAGTCACACCGCAGGCCTGCCAGAGAGCAAAGAGGACAGTCAGTCAACTGGCCAATCAAAGCAAAGATCAGAAGACAGGTAGCATCGCACCACACTGCCCAGAGAGGCCAGGAAGTTCATTCCCATAGTTCAATGTTTCTGTGATTTAGAATGTGCATCATGTTCAGCAGATTGATTTTTTCAACAAACGTGAAGATTATTTTGGAATTATTAACAACTGCAATCATTATTTTTTGTTTTAGTCGTTCAAATATATATTTTATAAAGACGACTTAATTTGAACTATTTGTACACATAGAATTTGTTAAGTAACACATTCACACATATTGTGTGTATATTGTAACATAAGACACCATTCAAAATTTAAAACATGTTTTTACAATGAGATTATATAAAGCTGGAGACTTCAGGGAGGCTCAGAAGTGTATCAATGCACCAGGTATAAAGTCAAAGTTGTTATACAAACATCTATAGACCAACACCATGCCATCTTTTCCCAACAAGACCAGTGATGATTATATTATGGGGTCACTACCCTAAGCTGTCCTCTTATTGGACAATTTCATTGTCGGGCGCACAAAGGCAGCCAATAGGGTGTGTCCCCAACAGTCCCTAGCACAACTAAAATGGGGCGGCGTAAAACTCTATATAAATATAAATGCCCTTTTCAACATATGTTTAACTGGTCGTGCAAATACCTCTTGAGACAAGACCAAGGTTTAAACACAACAAATGCTAAATGAAATGAAAAAAATGAAAAAAATGCTAAATATTTTTCCTTTGCTTGACTTTCGTAGACGACAGCGCATGCAGCCCCGTTCCTGAGCACCCCACCTGTGACCTAGTTTGACCTCACAGGTTAAGGGTCTCAGGGACAAAGAGACATGCTCAAAATTCCTTCTTTTTGCATCGTCTTTGTAACTTCACATTCCAAGCATCTAACCCACCTGGAGGAGATGAGCTCAGACTGCAATGCGCTGTTCAAACTGAGTCAAATTTTCACACTCTTTTCATTGAGGCTGTCAAGCGCACAGAGAGAGCAGTAAACACATAATGTTTGCACCAAACTGTGGAGTGTCAGTCATAATAAAGCCGTGGGGTGTTGTTCATGGGTACTTTTACTGCAATATGTTTCACCGCAGAGGCTGTAAGATTTCACATGCAGTCGTGGCATCATCCTCTGCGTGGCTGTACCAGCAGCTTCAGTTAAACCTCATCTGCCTAAGAAGCTTTACCTTCGAGAATAAGAGATACACTTGCTGACTGCTGAAATAAAGATGATTTCTCCATAATATTACATAATAACCAAAGCCTTGAGATCAAGGAGATTTAAAATATTTAAAACATTGAAAAGCAAAAAGTGACCAACAAACAAACAAGCCAAAAACAAATCACAAACGCAAAAAAATGTACTTTTTTGGAATAACATAAACACCAGTTTCCTCTGTCACCAGGTAAAATGAGGACAAGGCAAAATGGGATACATACAGCACAGCATCTGGTAGTAATGCAAATTTCCCCAAAATGTCCAGATTTTAGTTAAAACCTGTGAAGATAAATGAAAATTGTGAATTTATCCAATGCTAAACATTTTATAATTTAGAATTTTGTTTAACACTTGGATGTTGAGTAAAACATGAACTAAAGATGGAAACGAAGAACGGCTTGTTAAATGGCGCAACAGCGCCCCTTCTTGGTAGACAGCTGGTACAACTGACACAGTGACTGAGTGAATGAGCAAGACACAAAACTGTTTCAAATGCTTCACACTGACCACCACTAAGGCATGAGTACAGATTTTTAGCTACTATAAATCATCTACAGTTTAACACACATACATATACACACAAAAATCAGAGCGCTGACAAACTGCGTTAGACATGTTATTGACCGCTTGGCGGCTTGTAGATATGCCATAATGCAGACTCGTTATAGATTCGAAAATACTATGATGACGATCGAATAATTCTCAAACATCGTGTTATGAATTATAAAAAATTACTGCAGTTTTTAGACCCACTGTCCTATTGTCTTTTTAAAACGTCATACAAAAAAAAGGATTTATATTTGCTTTGAATAAACTGAGCTACAACAGTGCTAATCAAAGCAGCACACCACCTCACAATTATTTTCTGTCTTTCATACAACACACATACCCCAAACCAATAGTTAGCAGATATATGTGCACAGGTGTGAACGCATGCACATGCAGGCGCCACAATAAACTGGCTACAACAAAGATTTGCAAGTCTCTGCTCAGCTACAAAGCGCATAATAACGCAGCAGAGGCAAAAGGAAATGCAGAGAGAGAAAGTACTACCTTATGGTGGGTCTTGCATCTGGAAAATGCAGGCTTGGATGATGTCAACCTTTGGGCAACAAAAAGCACAAATCGATATAGGAAGTGTCTCGAAAAACTAAGCATGTACAATGCAATAAGACACAAAACCAGTTCACACTCCGAAACACCACAACCGTAGAATTACAAGTGTCTGTCTCTGAAGTTAAACCAGATCAGACAAAGCCACAATAAAACAGAAAGAAAAAGCCTATTACGTACACTAATGTATATATTAAAACCCACCACAGCCATTATTTCCTCTCTGTAAGTTCTGTATGAGTGTGTGATCATCTCTCCCGATCAGTGAATCAGACAGACAGACAGACAATGAGCCCAGTGCCAGGTAGACAATTCCACTAGTCCAATAGGTAGCAAACCACCAACCTCCCCTAGAGCAACCCCACTGTCTACAACACCACAGACACCTCTGCCTATCTCCTCTCATTCAGACACACACACACATGCACAGCTGTGCACACACATTTTCTGCCTTTGCCTTTCTCCCCTCTCGTTCTCCAGCACAGGCTGCCTCTTCCATCCCTTCTGTCTCCTCTCAGCACCTCAAGTACTCACATCCCTTGTACCCAATCTCAAACTCTTTCTCAATCTCTCATTCCCTCCCCAGCCTATGACATCCCTATTCTCCTCCACCTCTCTCTCTCTCTCTTTCTCTCTCTCCCTCACGTTTTTTTCAGGCATCGTGTCTCAGTTACTCCCCCTGCCCCCCTTCTTTTGCGGTTTGTGCGTTTGCGTGTGTGTGTGTGTCTGAGGGATCGAGAAAGTGTGTGTGAGAGACAGTGGGAGCAGGGAGGGGGCAAAGGGGAATGAAGCGAGCGGAGACTAGGAAGGAACGGAAAAAGAAGGGGGAGGGTCAGAATCTCAAGCAGGGTGAGAAGCCAGAGAGCATCAGGCTAGAGAAAAGATAAAGTGATGGAAAATATTACTCCCTGTGTTTGCCGCAATCTTCTGTTAATCAATCTGCGGGTACGCCTCATCAGATTGCTCTCTCCCAGCATGCCATGCTGCAAGCCCAGTGCAGCATATCGGCTGTACTCGTACACTAACGTGTTTGCACAGTTATTATCAGACACAGGCTAGATTCAGCACTTGGGGTACAGTAGCACCCGAGGTGTTTTATTTAACAATAAAATCTGAAGCACGTTAAAACACACATTTCGCACAAAGGACAATATTGTCAGGCATATGGTGCGCAACTAAGTATTACTGTCTTACACTTGTTGTTACGCTACACGGCACGCAATATGCACGCTTTGTGTTTTTGGCTCCAACGTAATATCCTTTGGGAAATGACACAAAAGTTACTGAATATTCTGTATATACGACTCACCGGTTTATGAGAGTCTGATAAAGTAAAGCGTTACACCACCTTAACAGTTTGTTTTAGCAAATCGAAAGTACGAAGCATTTTAGCTGTGTAAAGTGATCATGGATGTCGTTTTTAAGATTTAAACTGAACTAAATCCCTCACAATGCTGCATTGTCCTTGCATGGCCTCTTCGGTAAGCCAAACTACAGTCCCACAAGCCTCAGTGGAGGTGTAGTCGTTTAAATATGATTTATGACAGGCTGGTACAGTGAGAGTGGGGGTGGCTACTTGTTTTGCTTTGAAAGGGAGCAGTTAAAAAGACAAAGATATGCACAAACATCAGAGCAGGGCGCACTTGCTCTTATGTGCCATGCAACAGGGAAGAGTTAAGAGGAAATAACCCCATTCCGTGCCACTGCAGTCAGTATTAAGGACCCTCGTTCTGTAGCCAAAATGTCGGCTGTAGACAGCTTTATTTGTACTGTTTGGGACAAAGATGTTCAGACACTGAGGCGAAGCAACACCAAAGAGCCTACTTAAACAAGGACACACAAGTATAAATCAGACATACATTAGCTTTAAAGCTGATTACTCGCAAATGCAAAGGGAAGCTTTAATAACCTCCATTTCCACACACAGCCCTCCAACACAGAGGGATGGCAACAACTGTTATTAGTGATGCTTTTTATTCTGACTGGAGGCAGTCTGGGAGTTGTTTGTTACAGTCTTGTGCTTTATCTTTGACTACCTCTCTCGTATATTCATTTCTACTTATCTTTCCTTTAAGAACGTCTTCCTAGTCTTTCAAGACTTTCCTGTATCGCAATGTCTTCTCTAAAAAAATGGGTTTTATAAACCATTGTCATTTTTGCCTATTTAAAACAAGAAAAAAGGACATATTTATTTTATTACAATGTTAGCTTGTCAACTTTTTTAACTTGTATGTGCCAAGCGACAGCAGACATGTTGAATGTACTTAACATGGACCAGAACATTGCAAAACTCTTCACAGAATCACCAAAGCTAAACAGCGAGTCCCAAGGCTTTTCAGACAAGCTGACATTGGTGACATTGCAGCGCTACAGTGTTTCTGTAGCTCAACTGGTAGCGTGTCACAATAGCAAAGGCAAGGTCATGGATTTGATTCAGAGAAAGCACAAATACTGAAAAAAAACATACACTGAAGTTGCTTTGGATAAAAATGGCAGTCAAATGATGTTAAAAATTCCACAATGAGTAAACATAACGGTATAGTCACCACAACTCAAACTAATGTACAGAGTTTCAATTAATCCAACCAGGATGAATTTTATTTACAACCAGTCACTAAACAGTTCATTTAAGGAGATTTTTACAGCAAATATGTTTCTATTTCTTTCTGTCTGAGGCTTTACTGCTGTTCAGCTGAAGCAAAATGAGACAAAGCACCAATGTTCTCGCTAGAGGGATGACGTCACCATGCTTGCTGCAGGTCCCCCCATTACTGAGCCCGACCATCCACAAAGTCACGTCCAATCTAACTGCTCGTCACGTGGCAAGACATCCGTTTCCTTGAGTCACCAAACAAATGTCATGAAACCATCCACACTGGCATATACAAATTAAGAAACTTCTGGATTCTGTTGCAGATTGTGACAATTAAGCAGGAGAGATGGAAATAAATCAGAAGTGGGTAAAGCGTATAAAATTAAAGGGACAGTTAAATAAAAATTAAATAATAAATTCTGTCATCAGTGGGACACAAGAAGAGAAATAATGAAGAACTGAACAGTTGAGTGTCCAGCCTGTTTTTCCATACATTGAAAGTGGATGGGGACCAGGGACAGCTGTGGTCACCATTTACTTTCATTGTTTGCAAAAGAGAAGCATGGTTTTGTATTCCATGCAATAAAGCTTAAACATGTTTGGAACGAGTAAAAGATGAGCCTTTGAAGCGCTGGAGCAGAAATCGATCAGTTTTAAACACACCATTATGACACTTGACTTGAGAGCGGAACATACGATCCTACATGTACATCAGAAACTATCGACATCTGACCACAAAACAACCTCCTAGCAGACCTTCACTACAATATATGCTGATACATGCCCTTTTTCCACACTATGGAGGTGAAAGAGAGAGAACGAGACAGGGTGAGGGGAGAAAGAGACAGAAAAGAGAGAGACAGAAAGACAGAGAGAAAGAGAAAGAGGGGGAGTAAGAAAGAGCAGCAACGCAATGCGGATGCTGGCTGTCTGAGCCACCAGCCAGACACACAGGGGGAGATGGGGTGGTGGAGGATGGGGGGTGACTTGTATTGTGATGCAGCGATAGGAGGTACAAACAATCAAGACCCACAAACACAAATAAACCGCTAAATCACTTTGCTTTGTTAAAGGTGTCTGCTATTCAGAAATGAGAAAATGATGATAATATCATAAAAATATTTTTCAGGTAAAATCCCACCTGCGTGGGATTTAAAAAATGAATGTGCGCTGAGGCATGATATAGAATTTGGCGTTTCTAAATAGGATGAATGCGACAATGAATCAGAACTTAAATGTATAAAGCTAATACATGTTACATTACTTGTCTGAAAGAACCAGCCACCTTTGAAAAATAAAAAAATCTCTCTACAAACAGACATAAAATCTTTCTGAATAGTTTACATTCCCTACCAACCAAACACAAAAATTAGCTACTGCTGCCAACTGTGTTTGACCAACTCTAAAAGCCCTCAAGACGATTTCAACCACTTAATATCTTTGTGTGTCTTTTAAAATATATTTAAATCTATTTAAAATTTTAAACTACTACATAACAGTGTTTTAATGTAACTGTTGCTCCCGGCTGTCCACTTGACCTCAGCTCATGCTGCTTCAGACATCACAGTGGGTTCAGACTGCAGTAAGCGTGCAGCCGCAGGGAAAGCTAGAAGGTTGTACAGTTATCTCCAGGCTGTTTATTATGCGAAACCATACAACCAACTACCTCACACCGCAACGCACATGCAGGACCACGTACTTCTCAATGAAAAGCTCATTAGGGAGGTTTCTGAGCAACTTATTATTCTGTTGCCTCTTTCTGTTACCATCTGTGGGACTGACCTGCTTTATGTAGCCTGATGTACTCCATGATTTACTCTGGCCTATCTGAATTTGAATCTGAAGTTAAAATATGTTCACACTTCTCGTCTATGGCTTTCTATGATGTCTCCCAACTTTAGATGTTTTTTGTGTTTGTATTAACATTAAAACGCTTTCCTAAAATATGTTCTTTGTTGTATTCAAAACCACCATTGGCCAAGAAAAGTCCAAGAAAAATTGCACAAAAAACTTTTCAAAGTTGCTCCAGATACAGTCCATGTACAGGCAAGGTCGGTAAGCCATTTACACATGATTGACAGTCGTTTCCAAACTCACCAAATACAAGCTGCCTTAAATATGAAGCTAATATACACACAACCATTACACGGAAAGCCCGCTATAATCATTGTTGTGACATTGTTGCCCTCTGCTGGTGATACCGTGCACTGAACCCTCTGTGCCCCGCCCCCTCCATTCCTTCTCTATACCTGTTTATTACTGCTTTCACATATAGTTTAATAACAGCACGTGACACAGGCCCACATACAGACACATGTGCATGTGATAACAACACACAGACACACAACACAACAATCAGTCTGACCTCATTCCTTGGTGATCACCCTCTCTCTCCAACTACTAAAATATTCATGCTGCCCTGATAATATGATTTCTTTTATCATGACTGTCCCATCTATCTATCTATGGAATGTCCCCATTTAAACAGATAAGTTAACGTGTGTGTATAAGTGTGTGTGGTCCTGGTGGGGACGAAATGTCCCCACAAGTATAGTAATACCAGTTAATTTTGACCTTGTGAGAACATTATTTGGTCGGAATCATAGAGAATGATCATACAGAATAATCTATTTTGAAATCTAAAATAGCAGAATGTGATGGTTAGGTTGTGGGGTAGGGTTAGTGTAGGGGGTTAGATATACAGTTTGTACAAACCATCTGTGAAATGTCCCCCAAAAACCATGAAAAACATCCAACATGTGTGTGTGTGTGTGAGAGAGAGTAGAGTGCTGTGTAAATCATAGCCATGAGCTTGTATTCCATCAGTCTAGACTGATTCTGCAGGTCTGGCAATACTGAGGCTGGATTCTGTCTGCTAACAGAGAAGCTTGTGCTAATTCAGCAGGAAAGAAGCGGGTATGGCACTCCTCTGAGACCTCTCATTTTCACACACCAAACAACAAAAGCCATTAAAAGGTTAAAGCTGTATCACTTTGCATGGCTACCACACAATCGCCTTGTGCACGTTTCACAGATGGCACACATGCAAAGGAATGCAAATGATCCACACATGCATAAACCACACTCTCTACAGTCTTGCTGCTTTGTTTGTGTTTTTTCTCTGTTTGTTTATAGTGATGAAAACCCATCTGAGCAGTTTGGAGCCTAATGTGCTTATAGGTGCCACAAATGAGATTATGACTGTATGCTAGAACAAAAACTCATTAAAAAACAAAGCACAGTTAATTTGTGTGTCTGACAGACTTCCTGTTCAGGTGTTTCTGTGTCTCCTCTATATGCTTTGTGTTTGTGCTCTGTATCTGCTGTTATTTCTTTCTGTAAGTAAATGCGTTTGGCATTATCTGCCTCTAATCACAGGACTGGCAGATTATTGGGGCGCACAATTTTAAAAGCTGCTTTACCGGCAAGCAAAGATAAATTCCAAATAAATTCCCTCTCTTGTCAGCACACCAAACTATGCTTAATTCCAATGTTTGAAACTTTACTGTACATTTTGTCCCTCTTATACGCCTATTGCAGGTTTAAGAAAGGTCCATTTAAAAGGAAAATTCTGTCATTATTTACTAAGGCTTATATCATTCCAAACCCATATGCTGCTATTCTGTCTGTAAAATACAACAATTCACTACAATAATTCAATGATAATCTCTGTCGTGCTTCAAAATGGAAAAGCCCCACAAAAGTCTATACGATCTTTAAATCTGTTCCTCACACAAAACTATTCCATGGCTTCAGAGGAATAGTGCACAAGTCCTATGGACAGCTTTTGAAGAGAAGTTTTGTCTCCTTCAGAGATGAACAGAGGTGGTAGCTATAAATCAACTGTTGTTGTGTGGCAAACAAGAGAGTGAAATTTCCAGAGTGAATTTCACTAGAGAAAAACTACAGAAAACAGGTTTATAATGGAACGAGCACAAGATGAACTATTCCTTTAATTAAAAAGTCTGAGTTTAGGAATTGCCTGCTGTTTTATTTTACTGAACTTGTTTTATATTTATGTCAGAGGCAATTAGTAAAGGCCTTTGTGTTTTTAGTTTCACTAATGTTGTTAATTTATATTTTTTGGGGCCTTCATTTTCTAGGTGGCTTTAGTTTATTGTTTTTGGCCTTTGGACACACTTAAGTCATTGCTCCATATTTCCTATTAAAAATAAATACAACACTTATATAATTGTGTGTTTATCTTTTTTAGTTTTGCAGTTTGGTGAAGGAGTCTTCTAAAATTCCACTACTGCTCCAGATTAAACTCCCAAAAGAAAAATAATAGGAAGAATATACTTCAGGAAGTATTTGTGCATGTTTCTCTGTGTAATATATATGTATGTGTAAATATGGGTGTATTAATAAATCAATAAATATATTTTATAAAGATGCACTGTACCGTACTGACTAGAAAACTGTCAAACTACATCAGCCCTAGTTCAAAAGCACCTCATGCAATCTCTATGACTGTGAAGAAAAAATTATATCAAAAACCTGTGACAATCATTTTCTTTGGCATGTTACCATGGCAATACCACGATCGCCATTAGGGTGTTGCCAGGTGGATTATTTGTCCTACGTCCTTTTCATCTTCAGACACTTGCCCTGTTTCTCCCAGTTTCTCTCCCTAATTCTGCTTATTGCCTTTCTTCCACTGTGTGTCATTCTGTCAGTAGATTCATGAGCTGTGTATGTCTTATTTGCTGCCCTCTGTACCCTCTCTTATTCCTTCAGAATCAAATCATGCAGAAATACACTATAGTCATGTTGATGCCAATTCAATCTTGTTCTCGCTGGATGCATTCATGTTTCTTGAACATCTATCGTGTCTCAATGCATTTCTTCTAAATCAAATCTTTCCCTCTCTTCTTTCTCATCCTCTCCTGATCCCTGTGGTCAATGCACATCTTGTTCGGTTACACTGTCACTTTAAATAGTTCTCGTTTTCTGTCTTTTATGTTGTCAACAACGTTTCACCTGGGATTTAAAATCTGATTTAAGCAAAGATTTTGCCTAACAAATAAATTAAATGATTTTAACTAGCAAATAAATGTAATGATTCGAAAAACTCGAAGAAACGTTATGAAATAAAATAAGAAACTTTGTAAGAATAAGATATTTGTATGTCACTAATCAAATGTAAGCAAATATGCTGTAGAAAAGGTCAGATTTCCTTGCTTTCAAGAAAACACAAGATCCCTTGCACACAAGATTCCGTTTGGAATATTCTCCAATCAAGCTGGGTTGACACGAATCATCTGGTTTAATGCACACTTGTTAATGCAAGAGAGACATGCCAAATACCAGGTAATTTTTCACTCATGTTGTTACACTGTTAATATCATTTGTAATAAAAATTAGATTAGAATGATAGAAAATAATGTAGATAAAATAAAGTAGCAGCATTTAACCAGTCGTTGGGCCTTTGGGCCCTATTGTATATTGAGGCCAGAATACCTGCCATTTCTTATAGCCATTCTCCATTTCAATTTCAGTAAATCAAAAAACAACAGCTGGACACTAAACTTGACCATACATTTCAACAAACACTCTTATGTTCCATAAACCTGCGCAGGTTTCACTCAAACGTTCTTTGAGTGTTAACATGTGACTGTATGAGTCAGGGTGTGGGCTGAAACACATATGTGTGAATGCATGTGTGCCCTGAACTGCCTGCGTACACAGGTACTCACTTAGAAATATGATAAACAGTGATTTGCATTGGCTTGTTAAAGCTGCGAATGTCTTACTGCTGTATTAACATTGATGCATCTGATTGTAAATACAGGCGTTTTACACCACTGCATGTACTGTGACTACATGTAAGCCAGTAAATAAGACCTTCATCCACCACCATAAAGACTAAATAAGATTTCATTGAACTTACACCAACAAATTCATGGACAATACCACTGTTTTACTAAAACAAAACATTCCTGAGTGCCATAGACATTATGCTAGCAAATAAAACTCCACATTTTAAAAACAAATAAAAATAACCAAAATAATATGAAAATAAACTTCGAGAATCGTATCACCTTTTCACACATTTTCTTGCAGGACAAATTTCACCCGTAATCCCCTTCTGCCTCTTTGCAAAACCTTTGCTACATTTCAAGGTGGCAAATAAAGTGGTTAAGCATGTTGCTATGGGAACACATTCCCTGGCAACCCTTGGCAGCCAGGCAACGTGCCAAGCGGTTGCTAGGGCAGAGTTGTCAATCACGTCAGAGGGGTTAGTGTGTGTGCCAGGCATGCTGGTAGGACTGAGCTCTGTTAGTGAGAAAACAGAAATACATACATTGGTCTGGTCAGCATTAAAATATGAAGGTCAGCTGGCACTTTATGCGTACAATAAAGTGCCAAAGATATGCTGAATATCCAAGTAAAAGCCTGAATATCTCAGTGCTCAAAAATATTTAGAAGAGTAGTTAGTGATCCTATTAAGTGCAGCTTTATCGTTAATGTAAAAAAGAAAACAAACAGAAAAATTGTTTGAAAAGTATTTTCTTTAAAAAGATGCTAATGCGTGAGCAACCAGCAGGTATATTAATGACATACACCTGTGCTGCTGTATTTCCTATTTAACTAGAAGGGGTTTGGACACATCACAATTATGTTATTAATAGCCAATAGGCTTTAGTTACATCACAACTGCAAATTATGACTTGTAGGTTGTATCAGAGGGCGGGGCATTCTCGTTCTAATGTGTATTTAATGGCTTCTACTGTATGTGCCAAAACCCACAAAACTCTAATGCTGATGTCATCTTTAATAATAAACAGACGACCATAAAACTGTCATAGAGAAAGTATGACTATAAATTACAAACAGCTGTGTTTATACAAAACAACATCAGCTAAAACTATTTCAGGCAGCCATAAAACAAACAGAGAACAGTTTACAACCGTTTAAATTTAGAGGTGGAGTTTAGGTCTGGTGAACAAGTATTGCAGGTATAGAAGACAATAGGTGGAAAATGAGGCAGGGAAAGACAAGCAGAGTTACCTGATCACTGACCAGCTGGTCTGCCTATGACTTCTGTGTCCTATTAGAGGTGTAAACCTGTAGTCCCAGAGGAGGACCAGAAGAGATCTCAGGTGATGCATCTGTGTCTTAGCTCCTGAAAAGACAAAAGACTTTAGCCTACCATACAAAATGATGCACAAAAGACATACAAATGCATATGTTTGAATGATGTTATTCTTACGGTTAGGCTTGCATGCAATTAATTTTGCTTTGCGACTGTTTAATAGAGTAGTTACATTCCACCATGTGCTTGCAAACATGCATTCTCATTTTTCATGTTCTCAGGGAGTTTTCCCCGATGCATAATCTTATCCAGATTATTGAGACAACATGCCAGAAATGCACATAAGTGTTCAAACATAAACAAACTCCAGCCTCGGATCTCTGGTATGTTATTCATATTTTATGTCTGTTTAGACAGGCTTCTGTGTTCATTTGCATGAGTAAAACTCACCCCTTTGCCCGACAGTAATCTCATCCACACAAACACACACACACACACATCATATTAAACAGGTCATATGCAGGTCACAGAACTAAAAGTGCCATCACAGAGGCTTCAGAAGTCCCAGTTATTTCAGTTGCATCACTGATTATGCGGCTAGAGAAGAAAAAGCGAACTAATTCTGTTCCAGCCTGATTTCAAACCCAGGAGCTGTAACACCATTAAACAGAGCAACATAAATTCCCATGAGCTGTAATTCTGTTCCACATACTTTGTGTCCTAGGGTGAGAACAGAGCCCACGCTAATCTTATCAGTGCTGACGAGGACCCATAGCGAGTCACAACAGTCTTCAGAGGAGAGAACGTTGCATGCAGCAGCTCTGGGCAGAGAGGATTAATTTCAAAGGCTTGTCAGGCATTAGTTCACAGGAGTCAAATATAAATAAGACTTATGCGTGATCGTTCTTTGGCTATCCATGATGGCCAAAGTGGTTAATCTTTAAGGCACATTTATATGATTATGCTAATAAGTGTAGGGATATCTACAGAGATCAGCTGGTAAAACACAGTAATGGTAGCACTCTTTAAAATAAGAAAACATTGTGAAGGGAAAGAGTTTCTAATCACAAATTGATCAGGGGAATATGTAAGAGATAATTCAGTATATTCAGCTGGTCAATGCTCCTAATCAAGCCGCTACTGTTTTTGTAATGACAACTCATAAATAAATAATTAAACACATGGTATTCAAATATTGATTTGAGTTGATTTTATTAACTGCCATGAGTACAGATATGTAGGAGACATACAGGTTGCCCAGATACATGGCTGGTATGCGCTGCTATGAACATATGAAATATTTACCTGAAGAATGCAACAACTGACCAGTCAGAATTAAGTTTTGTAAAAACAAACAAAAGCTGCAAAGCAGATTCCACACATGCCTAGAAAACACTGAATCAAATTTAATATGATCAGATTTCATAAATAATTAACACATCAAAGCCATGTAATTGCAGATTTTTAATTTGTAAAGCTCATGTATAACCGGCTAGTCTGCAAATCAAGTTATTAAATTCTAAATGGCTCCTGTATTTTCACAGAGCATTCGCCTGAAAATGTTCCAACAGTGGTAGCTGTTCTTATTATGAGCACAAGCCTCATCCACCCAAGGGACCTCGCAGATCCTTTCATTTTATCTGAGGCAGAACTATGTTGCTGTGTCTGCCTATAACTCTGCCAGTACCCCTGCACACAACGGATGTATAGAGGAACCTTTTGTACCTAATTTTTAGAGAGGAAATGCTGCCCCATGTTTCCCCCTTCAGCTGGCCCCTCACGGGTAATGCCTGATTGACCAAAGCACCTCTTAAAGAGGTCAAAGGGCAGACAAAACAGTCTGGTGTCATGGCAACCTGACTCTCGGCAACAAGAATGATAGGGTAGGCAGGGAGGGCTTTGAACAGGCTGTCCATCAAATTCCTGTCAAATCCCTCTGCTATTTTTTGAATATCTCAGGAACACACTCACATATGCACAAAAACTGCAACACACAAACTGCAAACACACAAAAAGTGACAAGTATGTCTTGAAACCATTAGTGTAAATAAGAATAAAAGATTTTTGCATGTAGATGAATATTTTAAAAACTATTTTACGTCATATTGTTATACATACTCATTAACATTAATAAAATAAATCAAAAATGCAAATATTTTAAAAGAGAATGTTTTTCTGTTCGTTTCACTTTCCTGCAAAACTGCAACATTTTCTCAGCTGAGGGAAAAGCCATTTTTCCAGCATTAAATATGACCTGCGTGTGTGAAAAGCTCCGTTAACTCCCACCACTGACTCTATCACTTAATTAAATCATTTTTTCTCTTGTACTTGAGAAACCGTAACATGATATACTGTAGTGTTCCCATTCCCTGAATGTAAATGTGTTAAACTGAATATTTTATTCTAATTTACGATTTTTCACGTATATAAAGTAACATCTAATTTTGTACCGCACTCCTATAACACGTGGCTGGCAGTTTATGAGATGTGGATAATTCAGACTAAAAAAACTGTTTGCAGAGTAGGTTTCCATTGACTAACGTTTACCCTAAAACCTATTTATGCATGTCTATGGTGGGCAAGTGATCCCTCCCTGGATGGATTTTGGCACAGTACTGGGTAAGTTCACAGCTCTTTGTACTCACTGGATAAATGGAAGGCAAATGCATTCAGATCAATAGCATGCAATAAAAGGGGCCCAGAGTGTGTGCAAGGGGATAGGGAACTGCTGGAATTGGACAATGGAGCAACTTATTAATCATTCCAGTGCTGTTATTGACTTTCTGTTAAAGGGGCGAGTCAGACCCTAATTTATATGGGAGAGTGTTTGTTTGGCTTATAGGGCTACCAGGTGGTTTCTCTGGTAAGAATCACAGGGCAAGCAAAGTGGATAATAGGTGCACCCTAAATTTTAGTTTTCAGCCCTAATAGTGCAGATATTTTACCTGGACTATTAGCAACATGTCATGTGTTTTCTTTTAAAGCATATATATTTTTAGATGTTCCTGTAGCTCAACTTGTACAGCGTGGCGTCAAGGCAAAGGTTGTGGGCTTGATACCCAGGGAACTGATAAAATGTATACACTGGATGTCTCTTTGAATAAAAGCATCTGCCAAAGGCATAAATGTAAATGTAGGTTATGACTTTAAAAGTTTTGATTTTTTTAATACAGGATGAAGAACTTGCCTGTGTGTTAACAAGCCGTGATAATGGGGTGGGGGGGACACCCCATTATCCTGGCCCAATCCCATGGGGGTTTAATACAGACACATCAGCCAACCAGACACAACACAGGAGGCTGCTGGACAAGATTTGGGGGGAGAGAAGTGTCACATTTCCCCAGCTTTGACATCTGACCTTCCGGCTGTGACCTTCCATACTGTCTAAGAGGGCAGACAAAATACAGCTGAGCACTGATCAGCTCTGACTCACCAGCGGATGATGCTGTATGATCAC
Source organism: Botia almorhae (assembly GCA_036877575.1). Taxonomy (NCBI): domain Eukaryota; kingdom Metazoa; phylum Chordata; class Actinopteri; order Cypriniformes; family Botiidae; genus Botia; species Botia almorhae. The sequence goes on from JAZGTJ010007084.1 coordinate 17,247, forward strand.
TCATGCATGCAAATATTCAACAGCTCCTCTTTCTGCTGAATTTAGTTGTTATACTTGTGTATATTTTTGTAGTACCCTTGATAAATATCCACAATGTCAACCGGTTAACTTTGCACAACCATTAAAATCCACCTGCAGAAACTAGGGCATGGATCAGATGAACCCAAAATTTCCCAAATTACTTTAACTCAAAACTACTACTACTATTCAAGCTATTAATGGACATGAATTGTGAGTATTTAATTTGCATTAATCATATTTGATTCACATGAATCAAGGTCGTAATGATATGCGACCATAACACAGTCTAACATTCTTTATTACCAATAAATTTGATATAATCAAGTTTTGTTATAAAAACCTAAAAACACAGCTAAGCAGCTGCATGTTCTCACCACTAGCAATTAAAGCTAGTGGCAAATTGTTTGAGAAGCGCCGTTAAACTTCACCTTGAACTTGAACAGTGCAGCAAGCATTTACACTCAGTCCATTTGCTGACCTTTTCTTGCTCTAAACAAACGTCCTGAAAACAGAAACCACGGTTACACCTTTTATCTTAAAGTTTGGCTCCCTTAAAAGCCACAGTTGCTTTTCAACCCACCAACTTGCACTTTTGTTGCCATTGGGGCGGCCAACAATACAGGCATTTTAACGCCCTGATGCATTCCACCATAATAAAGGCAAACACGGTGTAATGTTCCATGACTGTTACTGAAAGGCTATACATAGCCAAAACCCAGAGCACACACTTCTTATAAGCCTATGGGTGTATAGTCCTTTTGCAGGAGCCTGATGTCTTTGAGGATAGATGATTGACTGCAGTACTCTGTTGAGTGACACTGAGCAGTGGTGGTGATAACAATGCTCTGGTCCATGAGACATGTCTGAGAGCTAGCATATGTATACTTACTAATATCTTGTACTTTCAGACCCTCTCATTTGTGCTTGTCTTTTTAAAAGTAAATACAATCATCCAGATGGACGGCAATGTAGTAAAGCAAAAAGTTAACTGCTAAATGACCCTGTGAGGGGGCGAGGGAAAGCACACATGGTTTTACTGGCATAAAACTGAAAGTGATAAATAATTGAGTGATTAAATAATAAATAAAGGGGTTTCCTGCTCAGTTTGGATTTCTTCCCATCATAGGTGCTAGAAAGCTGCCTTATGGAAATGGTGACATAAAACTCTTTGTTTTCTTGCACAGTCTGAAGAATACTTGGCGAGGGCTAATCTGCCAATAATGACATGGTTACATTGCTGTCAGAACTGAGATGATGCGTGGGCTGTACAGCACAAGATGTCTAAGTCGTAAGGTCAAAGTTCTTCAAGAATAATAACAGCATAAATTCATATTTTTTAAGGGCTTCCATCTTCTCAAGTAATGTAGATCGATGTAATGTATCTATCTCTCAATAGATGTACTACAATTACTAATGTAATCGATGTGCCAAATCTAAATATAACCATTTATCATTAATTCAGATTTGAAGATGTACATCAGATCTGCTGTGAGGCTCTGCTCCTCTTTTGACTCATTGCCAGACACACATGAAGATATCAGGATTTACTGAAATGCACACAAACAGAAAGAACACACACAGAGACAAAAAGGCAGGATAACACAGCCTGGACAGTGTAGGATTAGAGGATAAGATAGCAGAGACAGGCAGGAGATAGGGCTGCATACAGAGAAACAGGCACAGATGGGCAGGCGAATGGCAAGGAAAAGAAAGGTATCGCCACAAGAACGACAGTGATACACAACACAAAACAGTGCAGTGAAGACACTGGAACAAAGGTATAATTGAGAACAGGGTCCACCCTGAAGCTGGAGGCCATATGTTGAACTGAATTTCTAAAGTGAAAACCGAACAGGGTGCCAGTGTATACATAATACCCCAGTTTGCATATTTGCATGCTGGGAATCTGTGCATGTGGCTACCTGGTTGTACATGTGGGTGCACATGTTGTGTGTGGCATATGTCATTGCAGCCTGTGCTTTATTTTCCCTATCGTACTTTATTTAACATGATATTTTCCAGGTTGAAGCCAACGTGTGTCATTATCTTGAGGTTAAATCTGCAATCCGTAACTTTTGTCTCTCTATAATCATCTCTCTTTGAAACAAAATTGCAGATTATGTTACATACTTTCTTTACGTATGTTGAAGTCAAATGAAGCCAAACTGACATTACCCACGAAATCGGATCTGACAGCTCAAATTATAAATCATTATTATAACCTTACCATTGCGAATCAGGGTAAAGAGAGTTTTGTACATTTGTTAAATAACTGACTGCACATACAGACTGCAGCTTTAAAATACTTTCTCCTCTCCCAGCTTGCTATAAACCAATGGCATGAATTTGGGGAGGGCACCTGTTTATATTACCAATTGCCATCTGTTTAAAACCATCATTGTTTCCATCAGTAAGAAAAAACATTGACCTGTAAACAGTCTTTATAGTACATTTACATTTATGCATTTTAACCAAAGCACCTTAGTGCATTCAAGGTATAAATTCCCAAAGTAGTAAACCTATGACTGAGGCTTTGCAAGCACCATGCTCTACCCGCTGAGCTATGTGACTGCAGAGTTTTATCTAAGGTGACTGAAATAGTCTGTGTCTAGTGATAAGAAAGATCCTCAGCTTATAGCTACAAAGCAACATAAATCAAACACGAACAGGCACCAGGCGATGGGGTGAACAGTGCACAGGGCTGCATTTATATAACAAACACACATACAGCCTTTTCTCCTTTCAACCCAACCCCCAACACCTCACGTTTTTCATTGTCTTAGTAGTGAGAGAGGGGAAACAAAGAAAGAATGAGAGAATACAGACCAGGATTTCACACGAGACAAGTTAAGGTCCAAAATGAGCCACGGCAGAGGAAAAGGTGGTGCGCGGATAAGGTGAGAAAATGAGAGAGGATATTGCCAGCAAGGGAGTTGCTGAGGCAAGCAGCAAAGCTGTGACCTACTAATGCAGAACTGAGGAATTCTCATTGCTGACCTGAAACACATTCCTCTAGACTGCAGATATTAACCCCCACACGACCACTGTATGCACACCCACACCCATACATGATCACAAAAGCTGACTGTATACACACAAATCTGCAGACTTCTGCTTACACGCACGCTATCCTGACAGGCACAGGAAAAGCACCTTTAAAGCTGTGCAACCACAAGCACAGTTATGAACAATATAGCTATAATATATCATATTTATTATTCACTTGGTCTCATATACTAACACTTCTATGCCTCAATTAACCAGCACAGTGCACTGAAAAACACACTAAAAACCCACTACACAATAGCCAGCAGTAGCTCTTACTCACCACAATTCATAAGCAAACCCACAGGGTGTTGGAGCGCGCAGAACTCTGGAAATGGAAATTTCCATATTTTGTATGCTTGTATTTAGCTTTCTGCCGCCCAATATGAGTACGGCACTATCAGTTACATTTAACACATGTGTAATGTTTAAATCTATTTCACAGATTTTTATTGATTTGCCCCAAGAGTCAACATAGAAGATTCCACAGAAAACAGGATTCCACAGATTTGGGGTGGGTCACAAGTCAGCACACCAGGTAAACGCACAGTACTACAGCAGTCAGACAACTTTTAATTAGCCCCATGCTGTCAGCACGTCTGACGATGCAGGTGCAAAGTATTAGCTTAACATATCACTACCGCTACAGCTAGACAGCAAACACTACCTTTCAATAAAATAACTAATTATATTCAAATTCTTAAACATATGATTACATTTGATAGAACAGAGTGACTGAATGCTTTAACTGAAAAGATATATCATCCAAAATTAAGCTTTAGCATTTCAAAAATGTAACTAATTATTAAGTCAATGAGTCATTTCATTTAGTTTTTATTCATGCCCATATAAAATTATATCACTAAACCACTAAATCAACTCTAGATCTGATGATTTCAGATTTATTCCAACTTTATATTGCTGCCCTGTGTAGCATTCATCTGTTGTTGATAATGGCATCTGCACACCAACAATACTCTAAATTGGCCCAATTAGAATTGAAGTGAAGTGGTCTGAGATTTGATAGAAGATCTATTTAGATGGGAGTCAATATTAAGGTTGGACATAACACACATACTAAGGTTAGACACAACACATAACACAGTACACAAAACACAGTCAGTGCAGCACATTATGACTCCAAAATCACTGAAATATATTACCACTGTAATGCAACCAGCGCAGTTTGGGGAAATTAGACATGCTCATTGACTTTTGATATCAATAAAGAATGAGGTTGTGTGTAATGCTGTTATGTTCCCTTATACAGGTACCTTCTTTATTGTATTCAAACCATAAAGAAAAACTGCTGTGTTTGCTGTGGAGTCAGGAAATCTTTTATGATTACAGTAAAAGATGAATATGAGGCAAATATACAGGTCACATTTTGTTGTTTGCCTGTTTCAACACAAATGTTTTACCAGTTTAGAAGAACAGCAAAGTTTCATCCTTCTATCTACTGTAAGCCTAAGTTTTGGGACAACTGGCTCACAATTGTGTTTCTAATTGATCAGCTGTGTGCTGTTGCATTATTTGTTCACACATTAAAAGCAGAGAATGTGTAGTATTAGTTCTGTCCTGTGAGAACACACAAAAGCCAAGATAAGGACGGGGTATCAGACTCTGAGAGACAAGCAGTGCAAAATATGATATTCTTTATTTGCCTCATATTCATCTAGGCACAGTATTTCAACACATTTTTTTACATTTTGCTAAAACTATTCATAGAGAGCCCATAGAAATCTTTCTGTAGTACAAAGTGAAATCAAACTTTACAAGGTAAAATGTCTTTAATCCATTGAAAATCTCAAAAGAATCTTTAAAAAACCATTTTGAAAGCTCAACTTTGGTTTATTAATATTGATACTGATCGTTCACCTTGACTATATTGACTAACATTAACCCAAAGTTATGTTCGATCAAGGCTGAACAATATGAGCAGAGATACACCATGTCTCTTTATGAAATATTTTTTTTAAACAGAGATATTTTCCGCATTCTTTTCTATAGCTTTTTGAGAGAATGTGAAAGATGGGGCAGCGCCGATGTCAAACCTATTGATTTCCTACACACTTCAGTGAGGGTGGGCTGAAGCAATCTGAGACATTTGAACATATGGAGTCAACTGACCTTCCACTGTTTTATACTGGTGATAGTTTTTAATACCTAAAAGACTTGTCACTCCAAGTGATTCATTTGTGGTACTATTACAATTATTACATAAATGCATTTTATATCCAATGCACAATGACATTCCAGCTGGGAACCGCAATGCAAAAGAATGAAAGTAATGATTATATAGATAGAATACAAATTATACAATATTAATAAGGCTAAACCAAAAAAGATTGTTATTTAAACAAAAGTGCTCCAATCTGAAAAGGACTTACACTATTGTGCATTAACACTAATTATAAAGGATTACATCATTTAATACTTCAGTGAGTGCCGCTTACCTATAAGAACACTGCTTTTAGGCTTAAAGCACACAGTGGATATTTGCTATATTAAGAGCAGCATTGACCACCTTTAAAACAGCAGCCCATCAGAAGGCAGACAAGCACAATGGCAACTGGAGCATCCGTTCCTTTGGGGTTTGCTTAACACAGACCACAAAAGCATGAGTGAAACAGGGATGGTCAAATATCATAGCCATGTATATTCTGTTTAACACCATAACCTAGGACAGAAAGATAACCGCCCGATCCCAAAAACCTTTTTTCTCCCTCTTGCTGCTGAATTAACCTATTTACTGCACTGTATATAACTGATAGGCCTTGCCGGGTAGCATTTTATAAAGAGTGGCATTATAGACATCTGACAGTTGGGTTACGTCACATTCCACAGGGACACCTTATGGCACAGATAGAGAAATAGCTGGAAGTGTAAATAGATTCTCTTCAGCCATCTTTAGCACTAGCTCGGTACTGCTTTAAGACTGAACCTACTGTCTTCTGCGAATATAAAGCTATTATAAAGGTAGTAAAAGACAAAAATTGATGATAACAATGTGTTGTGAAAAGTTTATGAATAACTCACAAAGGAAGTTATGTTATGTTTAAAAACATAACAGCAAAAAAAGCAACTGTACAGGGAGCTACAAATCTGTGTTTCGAAACAACATAATTTCTTGAATTCATCTTGTTAAAGAACTCGTAACATTTAAACTGAAAGCAAAAATCATTTCTGGGATTTTTTGACAGCTAGACTGCTATTACGCTTTTATGTGTTGGCAGGTTAGCAAGAACCCTGAGGTTAAGGG
>JAZGTJ010007085.1:0-11355 GCA_036877575.1 Botia almorhae
TCTGAGCAACCTCAAATACACATGAACTAAAGGATCTTCTGTTCTCACCCTCACTGATATTTTACTGTATTATTAATAAGATATCATTTATTTAAGAGCTGTTTTCGACAAAGACCTTCAGCATGTACCACACTACACACGCACACACAGACACACACACACTCAGACACACTGCTGTGCGTACACGGTTAGACACACTGCTGCACGCACACACACACACACACACACTTCAAGACAGTGAAGGACATACACAGATCTTGATCTACATAATTGTGTCTTTCTGAACCAACATTTCTTCACCCAACTAGAGGAAAGTTAAAAACACAAATTAACCTATAAAAACTTCATTAGCAACAGCCCATCCATTCATTCATGCTCTCATCCATTCATACTCTCATCCATTCATTCACTCATGCTCTCATCCATTCATTCATTCATGCTCTCATCCATTCATTCATTCATGCTCTCATCCATTCATTCATTCATGCTCTCATCCATTCATTCATTCATTCATGCTCTCTTCCATCCATTCATGCTCTCATCCATTCATGCTCTCATCCATTCATGCTCTCATCCATTCATGCTCTCTTCCATTCATTCATTCATGCTCTCATCCATTCATTCATTCATGCTCTCTTCCATCCATTCATTCATGCTCTCATCCATTTATGCTCTCTTCCATTCATTCATTCATGCTCTCATCCATCCATTCATTCATGCTCTCATTCATTCATTCATGCTCTCATCCATCCATTCATTCATGCTCTCATTCATTCATGCTCTCATCCATCCATTCATCCATCCAGTTATTAAAAACACACATAATTTACATCACATGCCTAAACGTCCAGTAGACTGTTAGATGTTTGGCAGAAAATGTGATGGGTGTCTGATGTGTATTCAAACAGGTTGATCTTCCTTTGTACTATTTCTATCTTGTTTCCCAGTCTAAATAAGTAATAAAATAAGAGCGTCAGAATACTGATAATGATACTGATAATGAATTTGATCTCCTGTTAGTAATGACATGAAGTTTATGATCTAAAACGGAGTTATGGTCTGTGTGAGTGCAGCTCTCACATGTATAGTATGGTAATGTATTCACCCAGCAGGCAGGAGACGGCCAGATGATCAAGCCCATGAGAGATGAGTGTTTTGAGCAGTCAGTTAACCTCTGACTGGCGTAGGAAGACCAAACAAATACCCATGTAATTAAATAAAGAAGAGAGATGAGGCTGAACGGGGCTGAAGAGGACCGTGTGTGGACCAGCCTGCTGATATGATGCTTTCATTTCATTTACTAATACACACTCTACACAGAGAACACAGTCATCCACAGCCCATCTTCTGCTGTGCACTTCCTGTGTCCTCCTCATGCTGCTGTGATCATCACACTATTAGGACAATCATTACAGCGTTACCGGTCCAAATCCTGTCTCAGAGGTTTCAGAAAGTTGATTTACTGCAGGACGACTGAAGGTTTGACTCTGACCTTCCTGTGACCCCGGACTCCTGCTGCTGCAGGGAAACACAGACCTCACATGACCGCATCATCTCCACAGGACCAACAAACAAAAGAACGTGTGTTTATTCCAATTACTCTATAATTCCTTGTTTGTTTTCCAGGGACATTTTCTCTTTTCTATTTATATTTATTAGAAACATTTCAGTAGAATTGTGTTTGCTACCTATTAAATAAAAATGTTTAAATCAGCTGAAATCAGCAATGACACACACATCTTTATGTAGCAGCTACAAATGAATACCTACAGCAGCTCTCCTGACCTTCCATATTAATATTATACTTTTAGTTCCCTCTTACTGATGAATAATTTAAACACAATATTTCTGCTCTCTCTAAGAACGTTTCTAGAAGTCACTGAACAGCTCTTGGCTGATGTCTCTCTCTCTCTCCCTCCCTCTCTCTCCCTCTGCTGCTCATTCTATCTCGCCACCATTTTTCTTCATCATAGTGTCTAATTACAACTGTTGCTCTCACTCACTGTAATTAATCATGTTTTTATCAGCGTCTCCTCTAATTGGTTCTCATCAGAACTGCATCTCTCTCACACACACACACACACACACACACACACACACAGAAGCAGCTCTCTCCATGAGTCAAAAAGATTCAAATAAACAACCAGCATCTGCTCTGATGCCGCAATGCAGCAGACGCGCAGCATTGCAAGTTTAGAGGGATATATCAGCAAATTCAAATATTTACGTTAACAAACAAAATGAGATTAGTCATGATTATTTGAATCTGACAGGCCTTAAAACACATTTCCCATGAGCACCCTGACTTCCTGCCGCCGTGCAGCTGTGCACAGTTTTCCCACACAGCCGAGCGGCCGCACAGTGTCTGATGCTCCAGACGTGGGACAGAGGTGGGAGCAGAGGAGAGCAGAGGTGGGAGCAGAGGAGAGCAGAGGTGGGAGCAGAGGAGAGCAGAGGTGGGACAGAGGTGGGACAGAGGTGGGAGCAGAGGTGGGACAGAGGTGGGACAGAGGTGGGAGCAGAGGTGGGAGAAGAGGTGGGACAGAGGTGGGAGCAGAGGTGGGACAGAGGTGGGAGCAGAGGTGGGAGCAGAGGTGGGAGCAGAGGTGGGACAGAGGTGGGAGCAGAGGTGGGACAGGAAGTAGTGTCTGTGTGTAAATGCTGAGGCAATTTAGCCTTTTGTTCTTCACCACCAGGGTGCAAAAAAACCTTGAGACCAACACAATGAACATATTACACATATTAACATAATATTAACAAACTAAAACTGTATTGTCCAAGCAGGACACAGTGCCAAAGCACCAAAAAACAAATCAAAACAGAAAGACAAAAAGAAAGAGCTAATGTCCAAAAACACAAATGACTGCTGATGCGTTTGGTACATATAGACTGTCCAAAACTGTTCCTAACGTTCAAAAGCTGCCAAATAACTCTGCCAAATAAGCTGCTGAGTCTCCACCATCTGTTCTGCTTTAAACACACAACAAGACAGTGTGTGTGTGTGTGTGTGTGTGTGATTATTGCTCCAAAGTCTCTTAATTAGATCAATGCATTGCTTGTTAGGTCTACAAGAAGGTTATGTGTGTGTGTTTGCTACAGTCCGACACACACACACTCCCTCTGTGGACAGTTGATTAACTCTAGATTAGCATTACTCATTACTGTCCTGATCCAACCTGACTCACAATATCAGCAGTGACACACACACACGTATGTACACATATGACTCTTATTTGGCAACTAATTGGATATCATCCTGTGACATGATCGCTCTGCTCTAACTGACCAATCAGCATTTATCTGGCCAGAGGGCTCTCCCCAGGACAGACTTATGCACCCATGTTCATTTATGAATTACTGATTAATCTCTTGAAATAAAATGGTTTGTAGTCTGAACGTTCTGTTGCTACAAATCCTACAGCACCAAACACAGAGTGAACACAGTTTTTCAGTTTATTATTTATGTACTATATACACAGACAATATACATGTGCCTCACACTGTATAAAAACAAGCTCAATATTGAGTCTCACGTCGATCTCTCAGTTTCTTTTGCGTTCTGTTCACATGATGTTGTGTGTGCGAGGACTGCATGCAATTCCACAGATTATTATACGATTTATTTCTCATGTGCAACTTTTAACAATTTTGACTTCAGAGCATTTAACTGTTTATCATCTGAGCTGCACGCCTGCCTGCTGTAAGTGTAGTTATAGGAAACGTGCGTCTCATTAGTTTACACAGTGTTTTACACATCAGGTCGAACCTTCCGGAATGTTCCAGTAAGACTCACTGTGGATTTCTGACACTGGATGCTGGAGCTGTTGAAACGCAGAGCTGTCACGCTGTGCGTCTCGCCCTGGATGTGGAAGATGCACTCATAGTTCCTCTGACCAGACTGAGGCTGTGGAAGGTTCCGGGCCGACAGCGTGATCGGCTTTGGAACGCCGACGGGAATGTAGATCTGAGAGGAGGGCAGAATCTGAGGACAGTCCTGTAAAATAACAAGAAGAATCAGTTAATTTAACATTTCTTCAACATTTTTACACAATGTTGCAGTAGAACAAGTCACAAACTAATTTCTAATCTAGTCCCTCTGGAGTAACCTGTCATGACCAATCATGATCATTTGAATTGATTGACCAGGATGAGGAAAGCTTGATTCACTCACTGTGTGTACCATACAGAGAACACCTGCATGCCTCTTAGATGCTCAAGCATGGTTCAGAGTTACAGTAGGTTTACACACCACACACCATACAGGTGAGGTTTACGCCCAGGGTGAGGGTTAGGAATATACAGTCTAGAATATACAGATACAATATACAGTCTGTACAGAATAAAAGTCATTATGTCTATGGAAAGTCCCCACAAACACACCTGTACACGCTGCCAGACATCCAGCTGTAAGGACAGAGAACTTTTCACAGCAATTAAAAAAGCTGAAATTAAATGGAGAAAGCCCGTATCACATGAGCAAGAGCACTTGTTCAGCATATCAGAACAGGTGTGACTGGACTGCAGGTAAAATTGTAATAACTGTTATACAACACTTCTGTAATGAGTATGGTACAGTATGAGAGAATGTGTTATTTTGTGAATAGACACAGTGATAGTGCCTGACAAACCATAACAGAACGCTACTATAAGCACAAAATAACACATCATCTCTAGATGCTGAGCAGCACAAACTGGGGTGTAACACTATGGCTACTGACCAATCATGTTTCACACAAACCTGACGAGGTGTTTTTTATGTTGTTACGGCAACAAAAATACCTCCAAAAAAGACCAAAGAATCAAGTTTACAGAAAATTGAATAATTTATCAGCCTGAAACACCCTGTTTCCTCTCTGAACGATGACCTGATGAAATACAGTGTGCATGAATTTGAGAGCAATAATTTTACATTTTAAACGTTTTCAGAGCACTGTTAAATCTTCACAAAGATGAAGAGCAGGAGATCTCAACACAGCAGAGAAAAATCTACTGATCTTCTGTGGGTTTCCTCTGCAAACAGACAGCATGTTCTTCTCACTGCTCTGCTCATCGCCCACTCTCCTGCAACACCCAGATGTTTTGGACCACAGCATCCAAACACAGGGTTTAGACTGATGATTAAACTCATGGGAAAAACATTTGCTGAGCCTCACAAAACTATAATAAAATAACGTCCAAATGAGAACTTTAAAGCCTTATTCTCATTTACTATTTGCTTTCATAAATTACCACGGTAACTAACAATTACCATAGTTGCTGACTCCTGACACACCAGCTTCTGATGCACAGCACTCACACTGAGTTTAAGTACAATAACTGATCTCCAGCACATCACAAACATACTGATCATTCTCTCATTAAGACATTTAAATTCTGTTTTTTGTCAATGACCCAATTTAAACATTTCAATGTGACACTGAATAAAAGCTATCAATCACTTCCTTTAGATAGAAGAGCCCATCTAGAACTATGACAACATCACAGACAAATTTGTCTACATGGACAGCTGCCTTCTAAGACAACATCCTAACTTAGAGAGCATACAGCTGAGCTAATGACTCGATACTTGCTTTTGATCATCTCAGTTATTTTATTACATTCAATTGTTTAATTAAATATATTTTACACTGACATTTCTCTCTCATCATCTGCCATCTTGGATGGATTATTTCACTATGCTGAGTGCAGTGTGTTCTGGCACTGTGTTCTCTATGAAGGTGATGGTTCATGTACTGTTTTAAGTAATAACAGTGATAATTGTCTTTATTCCACCATTGTCAAAAAGTTACTTCTGATCTCTGATTGTGTGCTCATTCTGAAGATTCAGCACAATCTGCGATTTAATCCCAAACTTTTCTTCATTAGGCGTATAAAAACTGGGAAAATCCTGGAATATGAGGTGCTAACTCCTGACAGCATACAGGAAACTACAGTATGACTGCTGCCCAGCTCTTGCTATCACTCCTGACAGCATACAGGAAACTACAGTATGACTGCTGCCCAGCTCTTGCTATAACTCCTGACAGCATACAGGAAACTACAGTATGACTGCTGCCCAGCTCTTGCTATAACTCCTGACAGCATACAGGAAACTACAGTATGACTGCTGCCCAGCTGGCAAACAAAGATGGCTAAACGCGCCATACCCCTCTTCTGTCCCCTTGTCTCATGCTTCTGTCTCCTCATAACGATAGATATAGATGGCAATAGATATAGATGAAGCAGATGGCAATAGATATAGATGAAATAGATGGCAACAGATATAGATGAAAGAGATGGCAATAGACATAGATATAGATGAAAAAGATGGCAATAGACATAGATGAAATAGATGGCAACAGATATAGATATAGATGAAAGAGATGGCAATAGACATAGATGAAATAGATGGCAACAGATATAGATATAGATGAAAGAGATGGCAATAGACATAGATGAAATAGATGGCAATAGACATAGATGAAATAGATGGCAACAGATATAGATATAGATGAAAGAGATGGCAATAGACATAGATGAAATAGATGGCAACAGATATAGATATAGATGAAAGAGATGGCAATAGACATAGATGAAATAGATAGCAATAGATATAGATGAAATAGATGGCAATAGATATAGATGGAACAGATGGCATCAGGTCTATAATGTAAACACCCATGTTTCTGCCAGAACTTTCTCACTCCATTCTTTAACTTTTTTGTTGCTCACACTTTCTTCCACACATCTGGAGGTTATTAGAGGAAACAAGCTCTTTTCATTTGCAGAACTTCAGAAACACAGAATTATAGGAGATTCTGAGCAGACTCCCACACAGCCAATGAGTGAACAGCAAACCCAGCCCAGTCTTATCTGTCTCTATGCAGTGAAACAGAGTTACATGAGAAGAAACTATCGAGAGAGTCAAAAAAACAGACACAATCTGTCATACTTTCAGCTTTAAGTATTTTTGTGCTCACTTAAAGAATTCAGCATGAAACAACTAAATTACATTCATCAGTTCATATTTCTTGATAATTATAAAACCGACGGCCCTCACATAAACTAGCAGCTTTAATAAAGCCCAAAAGCACCTGAAATCAAGCTATACTGTAAATATAATCACTCTGCTGAAGGTCCAGTCGAACCCTTTATCTGTAAATATTCAAAAGTTACAGGCTCTTTAACTCATTACTCCCACATGCAGCTGTACGGAGCAGGGCGATGATCGCTGCGGGTGATGCTATGCAACAAAACATTTTGACACCGTGTCCCGGACGGTTAGGACAATCTCTGATTATTGTGAATGTCATGTGACTTCTGGTGTGTCAAAGAAGCGCACACTCCAGTTTAAGACAGGAAGTGATGTGTTACATACCTCTGACATGTTCACCCGGCCTTCCTGGAAAGAGCAGTCATTGACATTCTGTGTGCATATATGACGATATTTACACCAGTGACACGGAAAAGAGCCATTGACACACGGCAGACACCTGAAAAACAGAGAGAGAGAGAGACAGGTGAGGCAGAGAGAGACAGGTGAGCCGCAGAGAGAGACAGGTGAGCCGCAGAGAGAGACAGGTGAGCCGCAGAGAGAGAGAGACGATAATCATTATCCAAAGTATTGGGCAGGAACTTGTAAATTTGATCGTTCTTCTAAAAAAGCATTTTAAAAACTTTTTGTGTGAAACATTTTAGTGAACAAAACCCTCATGTGTGTAAATCTGCCATCAGTCCAGCTTCTCTTAAAATGTTCTCTCCACTTTAAAAAACTATTACTTTTACACCACCCAGTTCTGTTCACTTTTATATTTTAATATAACATGCAGTAAGAAGAAGATAAACTCAAGCTTATTTTTCTTCCTGACCTCTCCTCCATTCCCAAGAGAGGGTTAATCCCTCTTTCTGGCATCCCCCCGTCATGCCAGTAGCTTCACTGAATTCCCCCTTATGTTAAACCCCTCTCTTTCTCTCTCTCTCTCTCTCTCTGTCCCTCTCTCTCTCTGTCCCTCTCTCTCTCTGTCCCTCTCTCTCTCTGTCCCTCTCTCTCAGTTCTTTCTCTCTCTGTCTCTCTCTGTCTCTCTCTGTCTCTCTCTGTCTCTCTCTGTCTCTCTCTGTCTCTCTCTGTCTCAGGCTTAGGTTGTTATTTTACATTTAAATGTTTGTCTATAGCTGAAAAAGTATCTTCAAATTTCCTCATCATTCAAAATCTCTATTTGGGTGAATCTCAAAGACATTTCCTGGTTATATTTCACCCCAAAATCAAAAGAAAAACTTTGCATAAAACAAAGCCAATTATTTAATTCAATTCTCATTACTGTAACGTAATACCCACTTTACTATTATAATGTATGTTTCATTTTTCCATTATAATTTAAATGGAGGGGGGGGCATAATGACAATTACCCCTCTCTCTCATCTACACATTAAACACATGAGTGTCCATTAAAACACTTTTGAAATGGTGTTTGTCTTCAGAGACGAGGAGCACATATTGAATTAGGAGCCAGTTATGACTGCATGTGATTTTCCAATTACAATAATATTTATATGAAGTGAGGATGTTAAAGTACACAATCTGGTCTTATCAGGAGAGAGCAGGGTGACCTAGTTTTAAAGCACACTGCTCAGTGTGTGTGTGTGTGTGTGTGTGTGTGTGTGTGTATGACAAGGTATTATATATCTAAAATGCTGCTACTCTCAACACTGTGTGCGTGTGTGTGTTTATCTCTTCAGAGAATCCATTGAGCTCATCTGTCCTGCAATACGACACTACACACACCTCCCAAAACAGCCAAACCCACCTGAAGTGTCTTACACAGACACACACACAAAGTGGTTACCCTGGCAACAGAAATATGACCCTTCCCCTTGTGAGTAAAACGAGAGGACACAGATAAGGAAAATAAGAAACTGGACTTACGATCTGTGGATGCTGCAGTTGTAGAAGGTGAAATCCACACTGGTGAATTTCTGTCCTGTTTCCCGTGACTTTAAATAAAGCTTCACCACGTGTGTGTCTCCTTCACACAGAGAGAGAGAGAGAGAGAGAGAGTCAAAGACAGTCATTGTATTGATGTCAAAATCATCATCTGTGATTACATGGTGGCTACAAGCTGCTAGTGTTCAATAAATGTTCAAATGTATTAACCATATTAATCTGAATAATTCCACCAAGAAAGGTCAACAGTTAGTTCAGGTGCTCTAATCTGATTGGCCAAGCAGTGCTCCATAACTGCAGAGTTTGGATTGAAAGCACTGAGATGCATCACATGGGCTCATCCAGTAAGAATCAACCCTGTGACCGCGTCTCAATTCATCACACTCATCTCAATCTTCACACTGGACTAATATTACAGGAACTCAATTGTACATACCTATAATGTGATCATTAAAATACAGACTGAATCACAGAAACAGATCATCTGACTGAGTACATTCAAACATCTTTGAGGACATTCACTGACACAATACAATCATTAGTCCCTTACCCTAAACCCTAACCGTAACCCTAAAACCAAGTTTAAACCCTCAAACAGAGGGTCAGAAAGAGAGGACCAGCACAGCGCCCAGAGACACGCACAGACACACACACACTCACTCTGTTCCCGTGTGACGAGGAGAAGCTCTTTGGCTGAAGGTGAGAGGCAGTAGATTCTCGATCCATGTATTGTTCCTTCAGTCTCTGTGTAATCCTCGAAGGAGCAATCCACTCCTGCTGAAAGATCTGGAACGTTCCGGGCCTGAATAACCAGCTGGAGGATGAAAGACAGACTAAATGAGAAGCTTTGGCTCACGTGTGTATAACTGACGTTACACCACTGAAGAAAGTTTGTTTTTAAAACACAATACATCCGTTCATGCAACTTTACTGACCAATCTGCCTCACCCACACCCACACCCACACCCACACCCACACCCACACCCACACCCACACACACACACACACACCCACACACACACACACACACACACACCCACACCCACACCCACACCCACCCACACACACACACACACACACACACACACACCTGGACTTCAGCCATGGTGACTGAGATGTTGTTGGGCTGCACGCTCAGATCTACACACTGATCCACTCTGGAGGCGAATCTCTGGGGTTCATCTGCCCTCTCACAGCGATCTCGCCGAGAACACCTGCAGTCAGAGAAACACACGCTTCACCTGCATGTCCAGCTCTCGTCCAATCAGAAAGTGTCTTTATAATTAACATCAAACCTGTTCACAGATTTTAAAACCTGATATATTTGAGCCATTGAAAACTGATTGTGTTACATAACAGAATGCAGCCAAATCAATTCAGTAGGGTGAAAGGTGAAGAAAGTTTACTGATTAAAAGATTATGAAGCAGAACTAAATTCACACCAATGAATCAAGCACAATAGAGCAAGAATGTGTGGACGGAGAGGAAAATCACAATGAATTTTAACTGAAGAACTTTGTTTTTAATAAAAGACGTGGATTGACAGAAAAGCTGCTAAAGGACAAAAGTATCTGTTCATCTGTTTTAATTATTTTGTGACCTACAGTTCATTTCTGTCTCATCTCAAACTCAGCTGAAATCCTGCTAATGTTTTTCCAATGAGTGAAACGAGAGGAACGCGTTTGTGACCCATATAAGTGAATTTTAATGAATATTTCCACACCCACATCATTCTGTAGTCTGAGGAAGAGTTTAATCAAGCAAGACACAGCAGATCATGCAAATGCACACAGACACTGAACATTCATACGCCGCTTGCTGCTCATTCATACGCCGCTTGCTGCCCATTCATACGCCGCTTGCTGCCCATTCATACGCCGCTTGCTGCCCATTCATACGCCGCTTGCTGCCCATTCATACGCCGCTTGCTGCCCATTCATACTCCAATTTTGACTCTCAGTCAAAGACACAAAGAGTCACAGACAACAGCTTAAAGGAAGCCTGCTGAATAAAATGTTCTGTGATCAGGTGATCAGGTTCCGTGTTTGTGTGCGTGTAAATGTCATGTGGCATGTGTTTTCTTACATGTTGTGGAGAACACACCAGCCGCAGTGAGGGTCTCTGGAGCTTAAACATTCAGCACATGTGGTGTACTCAGAGCAGCTCTCCACGGGCACACGCGTCACCTGCAGACAAACACACGTTAACACACACATACATGTGAGTAATGATGCAGTAATGTGACACATCTGGTGTAAAATCTATGAGCAGCTTTGGTAAATGTGCACTGGAGTGTGTTAAACATTTGTAATTAGTTGATTGTCAAATTCCCAGCTAAAGTCCCCCTGCCTGACACAGGATAATGTCACTGTGTGTGTGTGTGTGTGTGTTTGGTGGAGAAAAAAAAAGGAAAAGGAGAAAGATCAAAAGAGAAA